>BJCM01084382.1:0-12283 GCA_018326385.1 Flaveria bidentis
AGGTGAAGGTGAATTGGATTGGTACTGATTCTAACCCTGCAGATATGATGACTAAAGCACTGCCTGGATCAAAGTTTAAGTTTTGTGTTGATTGCTTAAGGCTTGGTTGAGTTTAAACCAAGACTTAGGTGGAGATTGTTAAGTAAAGTCATGTTTTAAACATTGAGGGACTAGTTTTGACAATGTTACATAGTTGTCTGTTAGTATAAAAGGGTGAATTAGTTAATTGGTAGTTAGTTCAAGCAGTGAGAATTTTCTTCCGAAGCTTGTTGTAATTCAGTTTTGTTGTTCATATTGATTCTTGATTTCTTTAATAAGATTCATTCAATCTTTAGTTGATCAATTGGTGTTTTCAATAACAGCACGTATGAAGAAACAAGCTGACAAAAACTGGGTTGAGAAGGAGTTTCAAGTCAATGATCTGGTTTATTTACGTTTGCAGAACTTCAGGCAAAACTCCATTGAAAAAAGGTCCTATAAGAAGTTGTTGAAACGATATTACGGGCCATTCAAGATCTTGGAGCGAATTGGTAAAGTGGCATATAAATTGGAATTACCAGAAGATTTGAAAGTCCACCCCGTTTTCCATGTTTCACTCCTCAAGCCATGTCATGCGTCCAACCCATTACCATCTGATGAATAAAAAATTAGTTGATGACACTAACCTGGCTTATGTCCCTAAATCTATCCATAATACTCGTAATTCACCAAAGGGGAAGCAACTATTGATTAAATGGAAGGGGAAACAATTGGAGGATGCTTCATAGGAGTTTGAGTCAGACTTTGTCTCAAGTTACCCGGATTTTCAGAACATTGGGGACAATGTTAAATTCCAGGGAGGAGGAATTGATGCGGGCCATCCTACTAATCCATTGGACCAATCAATTCAGCCCACTTCCGACCGGCCCAGAAGGACTATCAAGAGGCCGGCCCGTTTTGAGAGATAGAGAACAAGTCAGTACGGTTACATGATTCATGGGTTGATACCCACGAATCCATTATGCATGCATGTAGATCATGGTAGTAGGTTCACGTTCTTAGTTTGTGGCAGGAGAATAAAGTGCACGTTTGGTTTCTTTTACATATTTAAGTTGTAATATGTTTCAATTTATGATAAGGAAAATTGTCCCAAAAAAACTTTATTATCCTTCTTTATTCTTGGAGCTTGACCCACTCAACGGGTTCCTACCATTCAAACATGTCGGTTATAATCTCCTTTTGACAGAGATATGTATATATATTCATGAACTCTTAAGAAGACGAAGTTGATTGTGGTCCGTTGCCGATATAATTTGAAACTTCCCATTGATTTAACAAATGAAGGACATTGAGTACTTAGTAATCTTTTTTAGTCTACTTCGCATTTAATGTGAAATTTATTTGACATACATCGTGTTAGGAACGTCAATAAGTCTCTTTCATATACTTTTCGGTTTTCTCATGTTTTTCACAAGGGTATTAATAAAAAGAGTATGATCTATTTTTTTTAACAATGGTGGAGAGTATATATATAAAATAAAGACCGTAAGAAACTACCAAAGAAAACAACAAAACTAAGTGTGTTGAAAATTAAAAGGGTGGTCATTGGTTTAAGTTTATTTAAGATGAGATATTTCTGACATGTAAATAAATGGGTGGTCATGGGTTTATGTCTCACACTGAGCAAAAAATGCTTAGGACAATGATTTTTTTAGTAATGGGTTTCCTACTAAGGGGGTTGCGGGTGCGGTCCCGGCTAGAAACCAGATAGATGGATCCAATTAAGATAACACGTATCCTCTGAAGCAGGATCGTACATTTGCCATTGAAACTAATGTTTTAAAGATTAGAATTACACCAACAAGACTATCCGAAGCTTGTAATTTATCACCTTGAGCATTCTTGAAACTGAGACCTTTTTCTTTGAGAACACCACTTTGAACAAAATAACTCCCAATTAACAAAATCAATTATGGAAAAGAAACATGACTTGGGTTGGGAGGAATGGTGTTGTTAGTGGAGGCAAAACATGTGCTAAAAGCTGGAGCTAGTATGGAGGAATTGTGATGTTGGAGGTTGTCGATGACGAGAGAAAGGATGGCGATAGTAGTGGTGTTGGTGCCAACAAGTGGAAAGATTGATAGGAGAGAAAGGACAATGATGGTGGTGTTTTCTGGAATAGCAGAGCGGGAGAATGGTGAAGGTGGAGAACTGATAAAACGCGGAAACAAATGAGTGATTAAGGGTTTTATGGGAAGTCACCCTATCGTGACGGCATGTCGTCCTGTTCGTGTAATTCGTAGTACATAGTAATAAAAGGAATAGATGCTATACAGACATAACAATGTAATTTTTGTTAATTTATTCCTTATGTTTTTACAGAAAATAAAGAAAATAATAAAGAAAAAAATTATCTATTGCGTCGACATGCGTGTCAACATGTCGACCCAAACGTTTTCACAAGGCGGTCTTTTTTCAGCCTTCCCACATCACCCAATCACATAGACTTGTCATGGTCGTAATCCTTGAACGGTGAAAATTATCCCAAACCCTATTCCTTGACTTGTCATCGAGCTAAGCCAGACACAAATTTTTCCGACGTCTCAATATGATTCGTCTCAATTTGATTCATTGCGATATAATTTTAGTACCGTTTGGACAGGATGAAGTTATTCATCCCTTAAAACACTTTGTCAATATCTTGTCAACCACGAAGATATGTGCACTCATGATATTAATTTGAGTATCCCTAAGAATCTAGTATATGAAAAATATACAAAACCTGCATTTTGGGAATAATCCATATTCCATAACCTAGTACATGGAATTGAGTGGGTCAGTGAGTCAGTCGGTTTGAAGGGTTGGTGACTCGATCATTGAAAAATCAATTAATAATTAAGTATTGTTTTATAGTTCCTTCTTTATATTATGGTAGGTAGTTGGTGTTTTCTTTTAGGGTAATGTTTTCTCTTACCACCAAACTTTATATTAAGGGTGGCTTGAAAGACTATTATCTTTATATGATTTTCATTCATATGGAATTGTGAGAATTAGGGTTCTACACTTGTTTGCAATTAGTTAATGTGAATGGTTTTTCAATATTCATTGAATTTTGTATTTTGATATGTTTTTATAAAGTAGTTGGTGACAACCACTTCAAATAATCTCATTTCTAAGGCGTTTCATTTAAAACCACTTCTAAATTTTATTTTTTAAAATGGTTTTGTCACAATGTGATAATATTTATTCATAGATTTACTTTCCATATATATGACTAGTTCTTTTTATCTCTTGCATTTAGTCATCCCGTTAATTCAACGTTTTAAAAACTAATATTCCTAATATAATAAAATAGTAAATTAGTGAAACACATGATAGTATCACATTCATTCTTTATTCTATTAAATAACTATATTAATTACTAGTAGTAATATTTTAATTATTTCATATCAAAAGTAGTTTTTTGATAAATCTACTTTTTGATAAATTAAAAAAAGATCTTTCTATTCATGATTTTATAAGAAAGAACTTGGCATAAAATAATATTCTTTTCCAAAACAACAAACTTTTTTAGAAATTTTAAAATTGCTGTTTTAAGAAGTAAAATTTTATAAAAAATAATTAAAATTAAAAGTTATAATAAGAAATTTTTTTAATATTATATTATTTTTAAAATGATTTTTTAAACAAAATATATAACTTTTTTTGGATAAAAAACAAAAATGTGTGAAAAATTAATATCATTATTGTATTTGTTATAGTATTTATATATACGTAATTTTAATCGTATCGTATTTTAAAATGTATCGTTTTATAATTAATAAATTTATTATATTTAATATTTTATTTATTTAATTTATGTAATATATTAGTTAATAAAGCTAGTTGTCCGTATAAACTAAATTAAAATTATTAACATATTAATATTTACCGTAGGAATTTTCAATTTTGTAACAATACAATTACAGTAGGGGTTTATTATAATGCATACAGAGAACTTATAGGGGGTTATTATAGACATTCAAAAACTACTGGCATTTGTCTATCATAGTATTAATTCATAAACCTCAAACACATATCATCAAATATCCTAAACCCTAATCATCTCCAAGAGCCATAAATTCACGGCGATCATCTGTTCATCATCTTCAAATCTTCATCTTCAATGGTGTTATCAATGGAGTATGTTAAGTATCAACCCGAACACAACCCAGAAACAATAATCAATTACTGTTCAAATGGCGTTCAATCAGGCAGAAGCAAGAATCAAGATGTTAAAGATTTGATATTAAAGGCGAAGAAACATTTATCTGCAATCCGGTGGTCTTTCTTCTACATCTATAAGAATCAACACCGGCGAGAACTGCGGTATCGATCGCCTGCAGGTAGATTATATTATTCCCTCAGAACAGCTTGTCAATCTCTTGTAGATCAATATGGACGTTACATTCATGTTCTTGAAGAAAAACCTAAAGAATCAAACTTAAAAGCGGAGAAAAAAGATGATCTGTTTAGTGATAATCGACCGAAGAAGAATATTCGAATGGAAGATGTTGAAAGTTCGTATTTTGAACGGCAAAAAAAGCAATTTCTTGGGGATGATGACACTGGTATCGTTGAAAACCAACAAATTGAGGGTGTCATGCTTCAAGATGTGAAAAGATTAATGAAATCACATTGTTCGATGCTTGAAAAAGCTAAAGAACCAGTGAAGAAAGTGGAGAAAGGTGATGATTCTTTAAGTGATAATCGTCCCAAGAAACGAATTCGAATGGAAGATGTGGAAAATTCATACTTTCAACAACAAAGGGATCAATCTTTTGTGAAGGATGAACTTGATATCGATGAAAACAATAGAACTGAGGGTAATACCAAGGGTAATGATGTTAAACGATCAATGAAATCTATCAAGAAAAAGAATGGTTTTAAGCCCATGAAGGTTATTCGAAAGGCGGATAAGGGCTCAGGCTCATCTACGCGTAGAAGATGCATACTTTCGTTGCTAATCGAAAAGAACATCTTGACAAAGCGTTCAAGAGTCTTCTATCGCAAGAAAGATGGTCGAATATTAGCGAAAGGGCGAGTTTTCGACGAGGGGATACAATGTGATTGTTGTGATCAGTTCTTTCTATTGAGTAAATTTGAAGCTCATGCTGGAAGTACATATCACAGACCAGCAGCCAACATATTTCTTGAAGATGGTAGGTTGATTTTCGATTGCCAAAACGCGTTACAACAAGAAAACAAAGTGTCACCCATGATCAAATCAACTCAATCGGGTGATAGTGTAACTGGTAACGTTGATTTTTGCTCTTTTTGCTATGATGGTGGAGAGTTAGTGTTATGTGATTCTTGCACATCTTTTTTCCATTCAACCTGCATCGGATTGACCCGAATCCCCGATTCAGATTACTGGTTTTGCCCATCATGTTGCTGTAGAATATGTCATGAAGCTAGCAATGATGATGCCCAGATTAAATGTGCACAATGTGACCGAAAATTCCACATTAATTGCGTTAAAAACTTAGGATTTGCAGTATCCAATGCCAATTGTGACAAATGGTTATGTTCAGAGAGTTGTGAACGAATATATGCATCCCTTAAGGCAATCTCAGGTAAAACAATACCATTAACAGTGGACAACAGCTTAAGCTGGAGGTTACTAAAGCTCGATGAAGGCGAAAATGACACGTATGAATGCACAGACACTCACAGCAGATTGCATTAGACGTGATGAGTCTTTTCAACCCATAAAACACCATCAGTCTGAAAACGATCTGCTTGAAGATCTGATTTTTAGTAGGTCTTCAAATCGCTCAAATTTCACAGGCTTTTTCACCGCGGTTTTGGAGAGGAATGATGAGATGATCACAGTGGCTGCATTGCGGATTCATGGTGGTAAAGCGGCAGAGATTCCACTTATTGCAACAAGATTCTGCCACAGGAGATTGGGGATGTGCCGGATATTAATCGATGAGATCGAAAGGAAGATGAGAGAGTTGGGGGTTGAGAGGAGGGTGTTGCCTGCGGTGCCGGAGATGATTAGTACGTGGACGGAGTCATTTGGGTTCAGTTTGATGCCGGAGATTGAAAGGTTGAGTCATGTTGAGTACAAGTTTCTTGATTTTCCAGAGACTATAATGTGTCATAAGATGTTGAAGTGAATGAGAATAACTGTTTTTATTTTGGTTATTTGGTTGCTTATTGTTACTTGTAGAGATACTTGAATCCACTAGTGCTTCTTGTGAAACGTTTCTTCATATTCGGATTACTGGTTTTTCCCTTTGTGTTGCTGTAGATTATGCATGTCATGAAGCCCAAATCATTAACTCAACAACAGAAGATATCAATGATCAAGGGCTAATTAAGTGTGGGCACAATTCGAGAGAAAATTCCACATTGATTGTAAAAATTCTAAAAATGTTGTATATTCAACAAGACTTTTCATGTATATAGTTTCCGCTCATTCTATATTGATACGATAGGCCGCGCCCAAATGACGGGGTGTGACAGTTTATATCAAATTTTGACAATTAGGGTGTTCTATACGAATCTTGTTTACAAGATAATACACTCAAAATCCTGAAGACGATTTATGTATTTACAGGTTGTTATAATGTTTAACCCAGACTTTTATTTTTCAATTACTACTATAAAACTATAAATAAAAAAAATTCAAAAAAGCAAAAATGCATGTAAAATTTCCGGTAATAAACACTATGCTTAGATTTAGGCACTTAGGGAACATTCGTGAGTAATAAACTCAACAAACTGAATTTATTCAATCATGTTTGTTTTAGAACCGAAAATATTAAGCAACAAGACTGATAGAAACCTTATTTGTGTTACATAATTGGTCACATACATGCACTTATATTATGAGATCCAAACCATGAAACTTTTCTTTGGTAATTTGATCCAACGTCCGACCCATTTCGGTCGTGAGATGGTTCCTCCAATCTCCAATTTTTCCTTCCCTAAAGAAAACATGGTTAGGCATGCCTTTACGCAAAATCCCATGTTTATTAACTTCACTTAAGTTCTTAAAACTACATAAATTCACAATCTCTTCCACCATACCCTTGGCCTCTTCCTCCTCTGTGAAAGGGTATCCCAAGAACTTTGCAAGACACCTTAAACCTTTCACGGTATCCGTTTTCATGTCCTCATATGTTAAAAACATGATCCTTGTTGGTTGTTCAAGAGCGACCATGTAATACCCTTTCACATGATCCCAATACGGTCCGTTTGGTATAACGCCTTTAGTAAACATCTCAAAAGCCTCCTCGAGTGTCATTAGATCACGAGATTTCCGTCTTAAGTTATTTGCAAAGTGAAACAAAGAGACTAACACGTCTTTAGGGTTTCTACACATGTAAATTATGCGACAACCATAATCAAGAACGGACTTAGGCAATGAAGTGTAGGGCATATGGGTAGAAAAGAGACGTGGTGAGTGTTTATCGGCATAAGTTGGGCTAGTTCTCAAAATTTCACACTCTACAAAAGGCAAGCAATTATGCGGGTTAGATGTTTGTAGAGGGTGAGTTGATAGAGGCTTGTTTTTGTACATGTTTCGGTTTACAGTAGCAAAGACAAGGGATTTGAGCCATGTTGTGCCTGATTTCGGTAGTGTGGCTAAGTAGATATCGCTCGAAAGAGCTTGGAAGTTGTCTTGCGTAGCCATTACCGTTTCAACCGAGACAAAGTTCTTCGACTGGTGCCAAAAGCCTTGATACTTGTACAGGTCTTCGGTCATCCAACCTTTCTGTTTTGGTAAAATGGTGAATTTATCCTTGTATCTATCAAAGATAAGGTTAAGATTAGCCTCTTCACCTTCATAGTCTTCTAAACTAGGTTTAGTCAGAGATGACATTGATAAAAGGATTGTATGTTATTAAATATACCCTTAGCTAACTATATATAGGAAAAAAAATTCTACATTAGATTGCACTATGATATCTCGTATCTTTTGAACAATTTAAACAAAATCATCACAAATCTATAATTTAAAGTATCTTATTCGTAATACCTCACATTGACCTCACAAATGGGTAACCCATTATATAAGAAAACATGGTCAAGGTGATAATATTTTTATTTATTTTTAAAATCAAAAGGATAAATTTGATGTGCTATATATTATATTTGTTATGTCCTCTTCAATATATAATGAAAAGATGTTCTATAAAACTCATCAATATTAAATATGTATAGAAAGAGTGTGGAGGGAAAACTCATCTTAAAAAATTAAAAAATGTTATAATCCAATTTTATAATTGTTCTAACTAAATCACTTATAAAATTTTTTGTTCCAGTCAGGCGACTCATAAAATTTGTGTCACAATCAGATCACTAAAGTTTCAGGATTGTTTTAGTTAGATCATTAATAAGTTGCAAAAAAATTAATAAATTAATGTTTTTTCAAAAAAAATCAACAATATTTATAAAAAAACTGAATTATATTAAAAAAATTGTGAATTACTTAAAATAATAAAAAATATGAGTGATATGATTATAACACTTTTAAAACTTTAATAAACCGATTGGAACAAATAAAAGTATTAGTGATATAATTGAAACACTCTTAAAACTTTAATGATTTAATTAGAACAAATAAAAATATAAATGATCTAATTGGAATGTTGTTAAAACTTGCTTACTATTTTATGAAATTTTCCAAAAAAAAAAAACAAAGAATCGTTTTTTAACATGTTTGGTTACAGTCATAGGAGTTAGGAGTAGTCTTGTATTTCAAACACCGAACAACATGATTTCGTTGATCCTTTTCACATCTTAAACCATAATACCCTCAATGTGTTTGTTTTCACGACATGTACCGTTGTCATCATCCACAAGAAATTTCTCTCTTTGCTGTTGAAACTATGAACTTTCAACCTTTTCCATTCGAATCTTCTTCTTCGGCCGATTATCACTAAAACAATCATCATGTTTCTTGGTTTTACGTCTAGTTTTTCTTAGGTTTTTCTTTAATCTTGGATTCAAGTTTCACCCGTGATAAAAATAAAAGGGCGTTCCAGGTGGACCGACGTTTTCTCACCTAATAGAGATGATCGGGTGGGCTAGTGCCCCGTCAGTTATCTAATTAGCCGTAAAAAATGTCTTGTATTTTGACTTTTCGAATTGAACATTAATGAACCATTTAGCTGTTAAAAAATAGTTTTGTATTTTGACTTTTAGAATCCGTCAATGATTCAACTATCTGTTCAAAAAAAAGTTATAGTTTTGTATTTTTACTATTGGTTATTAGAATTGTTTTTACACTCTCTATATATAATTTGCAGCTGCTAGACCTACCCTACCTGCCTTAATTATCAATATATATGATTTCTTTAGAACCATTTTTTGGTTTGTAGCATTGAAAGTTTCGGACACAATTATGAATTTTCTTTAGGTCACTGTGAACATGCGAGGAAGTTAGAGGATTTTCATTTGTTCCGATAAGTGTTTTTTTTACAAGAAACAAAAAAGGTGGGGTGTACAAGTCGATATACAAAAATTTTTGGCAACTTTATAGTTCATATGAAAGATTAGAAACGAGAAGCTATTTAGAGGCAAGACTTCTTCGGTATCATATAATCGATGCTAGTTTCCATAAAACTCGTCATTGGTATCATATAATTGAGATATATTAAGTTAATATTCTTACTTGGAGGGCTAATCAGGGTAGAACCCCAAGAGGTTGGCTATTTTAAGAAAAGATATATATTCATGTACCATCCATCATATGTGCTCTATGTAATGAAGTTCTAGAATCGCATGACCATTTGTTTGGTGCGTTTCATATTTCTAGTCACATGTGGGTGATTATCAATGAATGGCTGAAAACTCAACCTAAATACGCCTTTTCATTTCAAGATATTATGAGAGTTTAAGACTTAGTGGCGGAAGACAAAGCAAAAAAGAAGCTTATTCAAGCTATTATAATGATGGTTTGTTTGTGTGTTTGGAAAGCAAGAAATGACAAGGTTTTTAATAACAAACATCCTTTAGTAGAGAATTTATTTGGAAAGATCAAGTTAATGTATGAATCAATTATTGTTCTCATAAGATCATATTGGAATGGAGAATTGACGATTTTAAACATTAATATGATGTTTTTTTTTTGTTTTTTTTTAATTAATCATTTGGTTCTTTTTTTATTGATTATGTAGTCTTGGCCAGTATTTTAATGGAATTTCATTTTTTTTTCAAAAAAAATCAAGATTTAAGTGGGCATCACATGAAGCATCTAAACACCACCAACATGCGAACCAACTATATTTGTTGTCTTCATGTTAGGTAAGAAGCTAATTTTAATGACTACAAATTTTGTGTTTAGAAATTCTAAGTAGGATATACAACGATTATAAAAGAAAGTTTTGATCACATAAATATATATATTTCTTTAAAAAGAACATGTTTAGAAATAATATCACAAACCCCTGATTGTTTTCATTAGTATATTGTCGAAAGCAAATGATTTAAATAAATTGATGAATCTATATTACATAAGTTAGTGAAGTTCACATGATTCTGTGAAATTTATCTTTATTAATAAAGAAATGTTAAGTTTCATTGAATCACTAAACGGCTGTTTGGCAGCCTCTTAATCAGCCTATTAATAATTCAGATGTCTGAATGGTTCAACATTTAATGGTTCAGACTGTTTGTTTCGCGATCACATGTCTGAATGGTTCTCTGAATGGTTAAACATCATACTGATACTGAATGGTTAAGAGTTCTAATGCTAAATGATTAAGACATATTATCTAAATTAGTCAGACATCTGTCTTTTAATAGTTATATTATATACTAGCTCTTAATGGTTCAGACCTCTTAACGATTCAACACTTAATGATTCAGACCTCTTATTGGTTCAACACTTAATAATTCAGAAGATGTCAAACAACCCATAAGTTGCATTCACGACACTGACTCAAGCTTAGGATTTGTTATACTTAACAATCTCCACTATCAAGCTATGGACTCTATATTCTTTTACTCATAGTAGTAGAAAATATTTTTTGTTACTTGGTAGTATGGATTTCGACCCTTTAATTTACCTGTATTATAAATTTGTTCTAACAATTGATTTGCTCTCTCTAATTGTTCTACCCAATTAGTGGTACTAGTCATGCCAGCAGGTCTAACTATAATATTTCTTCTTTCCACCAGATTAAGCTTTTCTTTTAAGTTCACTGCTATCTTTTTCCAAAAATTCCCAATTCACTTCCAAATGATTGGATAGAAACGTTTTGCACATAGTGGAATTCACATCTCGGATATTATTCGTCGATAAACCATCATAAATGCATTGATTAATTCCCATTGTGGAATGCCATGGTGTGGGAAATTCCTCAATAGCTGCTTAAACCTCCTCTCCAAGAAGGAATATCAGTTAGACGATTGGACTAAATGTTACCTATGTTCAGTTTTCAATGGTGAACCCAATGGATTCCTCAACTTTTGCATCTTTTATATTCACCCAAAATAAGGTCACATATGCTACTAACTTCCATCACTGGTCTAGACCAACTCTTAGGAAGGTAAAAACAATGTCTAAATACCAATATCAAATTTAATTACAACAAAACCTAAACAAGTTATGATTGAATTAAACTCAATGATGTGAATTGTGGCACCCTCCTATTAGATAGACATTGTTTAGTGTCAAAGGTTTTTCATGCCTATTCGACAAAACATTCATTAAACCATGTGTTGTCGTTTCATTCACAATGTTGAAAGCAACACTTTATGTCAAAGACAACTTAACTACCTCAAATCTTTTCTATCTAAAATCTTTCAACCTGCACTAGTCATTTGTTATGGTTTATCTTCAGATAATGCTTTGTATAAGTCATTTTGATATAGAAAATCCTTGATTTGCATATTTTAAAACACAAATTCACTACTATCAAATTTCTCGAACTTCCAACCACTACAAGAATTAAGGCCTATGACGACCAGCCCTATAGCGAAGACAATATATTTTCGCTATAGGTTACCTATCGTGATGATATGTCGTTCCCATAGGGTTTGCAGGATTTTTGGCTATACCTGACTGTTGGGGATCGACGATCTGGTTTGAACAATTAGGTTATAATACGCAGCGGAATCGTACAAAAATTAGACGAAATCTAAGCAAGAACACAAAGAATATTCAATCAAACAGTGACGGCTATAAAGAGTGAGTTTTCGGCAAAGATACTGTATCAATTTACTCGCAAGCTTCGGCGGCTACAAATTAGGTCAAACATTCCTTTTATAAAGGAATGTGACGACAGCAGATATCTCCTGATAG
>BJCM01084383.1:0-11867 GCA_018326385.1 Flaveria bidentis
ACACATAAACCCTCGAATTCCTACCTTGAATCCGGCCTTCTCCTTGTTCTTCTTCAAGTCCCGACAGTACTCCTCTTCCTCTCTGAAATTTCGTCTGAAAAGGGCGTGATAGGGGGGGAATGGGCGGCCATGCCCTCTTTTAACGCCCACTCTCTGTACCTTTTGTCCTTTTTTACACCTTTAATCCTCCATCTTGGGTTAAATTTGCATTTGTTACCGTTATTATTCTTTTATTGTCTTTTCTTAAATATCCGGGTGTTACAGAACTACACTACTCATGACATAGAGTTAGGAGCAGTGGTTTTTGCCTTTGAAGATTTGGAGTCATTAATTGTACGGTACTAAGTGCACAATTTACACCAATCACAAGAGTCTTTAGCATATCTTTTAGTAGAAAGAGGTTAACACGAGGCAACGATGCTGGGTGGAATTATTAAATGATTTTGACTTTGCTATTAAATACCACCCGGGAAAGGCGAATGTACTCGTCGATGCCTTGAGTAGGAAGGAAACCGCTAAGCCCCGACAAGTACGTGCCCAACAATTGACGATTAGCACCCACTTGCCCGAACAAATTAAGGAAGCCCAGACGGAAGCCTTGAAAGGTGAGAACATTAGATCCGAATCTTTACGCGGGATGGATAAAAAGTTAGAAGTCAAATTCGATGAAATACGATATTTCATGGATAGACTTTGGGTACCTTTATATGGGAATCTAAGAGAATGGTTATGTGTGAAGTGCACAAGTCTAAGTATCTCGGCTCTAACAAAATGTATCATGACTTGAACGCGCACTACTGGTGGCCTAACATGAAGGCAGATGTAGCTACATACGTGAGCAAATGCGTGACATGTTCTAAGGTTAAAATGGAATATCAGAAACCATCTGGGTTACTGCAACAACCTGAAATCCCCTTGTGGAAGTGGGAACAAATCTCTATGGACTTCATTACTAAGTTGCTCGGGACTCCTAGTGGTTGTGATATGATATGGGTGATTGTGGATCGACTGACTAAGTCAGCTCACTTCTTGGCAATCAAGGAGACTGACAAAATAGAAAAGTTAACTCGAATTTACCTAAAGGAGGTAGTGTCGAGGCATGGAGTGCGGATCTCGATTATTTCTGATCATGATGCTCGTTTTACGTCCTATTTCTGGCATCGTAACAGAAATCTTTGGGTACGTGTTTGGACATGAGCACTGCCTATCATCCGCAGACTAATGGTCAGAGTAAACGTACTATTCGAACTTTGGAAGAAATGTTGTGTGCTTGTGTGATCGATTTTGGGAATAATTGGGAAGCTCATTTACCTTTGGTCGAGTTTTTTTACAACAATAGTTATCATACTAGCAACAGAGCAGCGCTATTTGAGGCATTATATGGGCAAAAGTGTAGATCTCAATAGTTTGTTGGGCGGAAGTTGGTGATAGTCAATTGTCTGGTCCTGAATTAGTACATGAGACCACAGAGAAGATAGTGCGGATATGAAACCGCATGGCTGCGACGTGAGACAGACAGAAGAGTTACGCAGACAAACTCAAAACTTGTTTTTAAAATTATAAAAATTGCTATAAGGCTAATTTTTACAAAATATAATTATAGTATGGATCACTTCCCGATTTGGCTATTCCAATCGGTTGATTCTTCTTCAAATTTTCTTTTAATTCTCTATGTATCCTATGGATCATAATCCATTGATCCATTCCATTCTAATTGCAAATTCTAAGCCTCCTTAACCTCCGAATAGGGGACGACTGGGGGTTCGGTCGAAATTATCTTGAATTCATCCTAACCGACTGATGATTCCACCATGGATGTTCCTGGTGGTGATGTTTTCATTCATGAAGCTGGGATAAATCATCAATTCCTTAATCCTAATGATTCTCTTATGTGTAATTCGCAAGCGATGAAGAATGTTCAGAGTGGAGTCGCCAATTCTATCTCTAATGAGCCTAGTCCTATTCGAATTACTCGTGTTGCTCGTAAGAGATTACAAACGGGACTTACTACTGAAGATATACTTCCAATCAAGCGTAAGCAGCGATCGTGCACTCTGGTTAATCATATGGCAATCAGAAGGTGCATTATCTTATGGAATCGGAGGCTTTGGTTGCTGTTAATACTTCTGTGGGACCTGTAAGTGTTTCTCCTCGGGTTAAACAAATTGCTTTGGCTTTATGTTCAAAGAATAGGAGAGTTGGTAGTCCTAGCACTCCTCTAGTTTCCCCTATTGTTGCTTCTAGTAATGTTAGTTCGGTGACTGGAAGGGGGATTGCTAATGCTTTAGATGGTATTGATTTGGTGTTTAATCCAGGTGTTGTGGGTAGGTGTAGTTCCGATGAGATAAGGGGTGGTGTGGCTAATGACACTATAAACAAAACTGGGTCTTCGGTATTAGGTAGTCCCCCTATGGCTAATAATGATAGTATATTTAGTATGTTGGGTGAGCCTGAAGTTGTATTCACTGCTTCAAAGGATGGTGATGGGGGAGGAGGACCAAGCATTAAAAATTCTTATTTGGGAGCTATGAAGGGTAATCAGAATGCTGTTAAGAAGGTGAAACTGCATTATGTTCCACCTATGATTCTTCCTAATTGGATAGAATTGTTAAGCTAAAGAAGGAACAATTAGCCCCTACTATTGCTGCAAACTCTCTTACTTTATATGACTATACCTTTGGGTCTAAACTTGCTTATGGAGTGGTGAATTATAATCTAATGAGAATGGGGAAATATCATGGTATTCTTGATGTTGCTGCCAACAGTTTGGGTTTTTTCTTTATCAAATTTTCCCATGAGGAAGGGTTTAGTAAAGTTTTAGAGTATGGTACATGGCTGATAAATAGGGTTCCCTAATGTGTTAAGAGATAGGAAGTGAACCTTAGGTTGATGAAACAAGAGCCTAAGAAGATTCCTGTATGGGCTTCCATTGTTGATCTTCCCTTAGAATTCTAGAGTGAGGAGTGCTTGAGTCCTATTATTAGTTGTATTGGGGAGCCTATAATGCTGGATAAAATGACTAATGATATATGTACTAATAACAATGGGAGAGCTGGGTTTCCTTGATTTTTAGTGGAAGTCAAAGTTCATAGTGAAATGGTTGAGTATGTTAAAATTCATTACCCTTCTGTGGGTAAGATGCAAGGTAAAAACATTTCTTTAAAAGTTGATTACCAATGGAAGCCTCCAAGATGTTCTCACTGTTGCATCTTTGGACATACTATTGATAAGTGTTCTTTTAGGCCTCCTTCTACTATGGAAAAGGATACAATGGAAATGAATAGGGCTGCTAATTCTGGTTTGGGGTGGGATGTAGTTGATGATGAAGGTTTTCAAGTGGTGGGGTGAAAGAACAAGGTTATTAGGAAGGTTGCTGGTGAGAGTAATCAAATGGAGGGTAAGGCTCCCCTTGTGAGGACTAGTGTTTTTAATAGATTGGGAAGTAATGTTGGGTCAAACTTAGGGTGGCATAATGGTAAAAGTAGTGTTAGAAGTAGTGGTTCAGGTAATGGCAATCAAAATAGGAGCCATGGGAATTTGGGTAGGAATGTTGGAAGTAAGGGTATTCAAGGACAAGCTCGTCAATCTTATGGAAAAAAGAAGGGTGGTTTGAAGTATATTCCTAAGAAATATGCTATGGCAGACATATCAAAGATGAATTTTTCTATTGCTTCTTATAATGTGGATAAATCTTGTAAGGGTAAGAGTCAAGAGAAAGTGATTGAGGTTGAGAAGAATGATGCAAAGATTAATAATAGTGAAAAGAAGGTTAGGGGTAGTGGATTAAATAATAAGAAATTAGCTAATAGGTTTGATGTTTTGAGGAAGAAGGGGTTGGTTGATGATGATGAGGTGGAAGATATATATGAGGATTTTGATGAGAAGACTGGATTGTATTCTGATTAACGTGATGAAGTCTTGGAGTATATTGATAAAAGAGAACTACCCCCAATTGGTATTCTTGATGTTTGGACCGAAATGCAACAAAAATTCTTTTATTAGCAGTGTGACATTCACCAAATTATTACTGAAGAAGTGGAATCTGATGGGGAGGGGAATGCAGGGTTTATGGTTGATGTTTATAAGATGATTGATGTTCCTGCTCAGAATGATTGTTAGGTAGCACCCTCTAATTCTACTGTTATATAATGCTGAAAATTGCAGCCTAGAATATTAGAGGCCTTAATAAAGCCTCTAATAAAAACAAGTGGTGGATTTGTTTAAAGTTTATGGTAGTAGTGTGTGTTCTTTAGTTGAAACTCATGTGCAAAAGAAGAATATGGGTAAGGTTTATGGTAAAGTTTTTGGACAGTGGTTGTGGAACTCAAATGCTAGTAGTTATTTGGGTTATACTAGTATAGTTGTGGGTTGGGACCTAAAGTATGTTAATATTACTATTATTAGCCAATCTTCTCAAACTATTTTTTTGCCATTTGTCTTTGGTTGATGGGTCTAAGAGTTTCTTTTGTTCCTTTATTTATGGTCATATACGGATGGTGGGTAGAAGACATATTTGGAAGGAGCTAATTAATCATAAATGGGTGGTTAAGGATAGGCCTTGGTGTATTATGGGTGATTTTAATGTGATTTTTGATCTGGCTGAACGTTCTTCTGGGAGTTCTGGGATCATGGCTGCTATGGCTGAATTTAAAGACTGCATAGCTGAGTTAGAGGTGGATGATCTGAATATTTCTGGGCTTAAGTTTACTTGGAATCAAACACTGGGTAAAGCTAGGGTAGTTTTTAAAAAATTGGATAGGGTGATGGGTAATATTGAATTTATGACAGATTTCCCTACTGCCAAAACTGTTTTTTACCATTTCTCTTATCGGATCATACCCCTGCTATTCTCTATTCCTGAAATAGTGAAAGCTAAGCATTGGTCATTTAGATTTCATAATTATTTGACTAGAAAAGAGAGGTTTCTTCCTATTGTGCAGCAGGGATAGAGCCTTAACATTAAAGGTTTCTCTATGTTTTCGGTGGTTACTAGATTGAAGAGATTGAAAAAACCTTTGAGAACCCTTAATTTCATGCGAGGCAATTTGTTTGATAAAGTTGTTCAATTTAAGGCTGAATTAGAGTGTGTTCAAAGAAAAATTGATGATGATCCCCACAATGTGGAGCTTAGAAATATGGAGTTTCAATGCTTAAAAAATTACAATGAGGCCTTAGTTGATGATGAGTTGTTTATAAAGTAGAAGGCAAAGGTGGAGTGGTTAAAAGAAGGTGACTGAAATTCAAAATATTTTCACAATGTTGTTAATGGTAATCTTAATAGGGGGAGAATTAAGGTGCTTACTGATTCCGAGGGAAAATGTTACTATGGGCAGCAAATTGGGGAGAAGTTTGTTGAGTATTTTAAGAGTGTTTTGGGCAGCAGTAATATTGTGAAAAAGTTGTCTAATACTATTAGTTTGTTTACTAGTAAACTAACTGCTAAGGAAACTGAGGCCATGATTGTTAAGGTGTTTGAGGAAGTGAAACATGCTTTATTTGACATTAATGATAATAAGGCTACTGGTACTGATGGATTTTCTTCTAAGTTTTTCAAAGTCTCTTGGGCTGTTGTGGGACCGGATGTATGTAAAGTTGTCCAAGAATTTTTTGAGAATGGTAAACTTCTTAAAGAAGTTAATGCTACTATAATTGCTCTTGTCCCAAAAGGGCTTAATGTTCAACATGAATCTGAATTCCGCCCTATATCTTGTTGTAATGTCTTGTATAAATGTATCAGCAAGATTTTAGTTAATAGCATGAAAGGGTATCTTGATAAAATTTTTGATAAAAATCAGAGTGCTTTTATTCCAAAAAGACAGATTAGTGACAATATTTTGTTGACTCAAGAGCTCATGAGAGGCTATCACAAAAATAAGGGTGAATCTAAAGTGGCATTTAAAGTGGACATCAAAAAAGCATATGACTCTATGGAATGGTCATTTATGAGGTATTGTCTCATAAATTTTGGGTTTCATAAGTGTGTGGTGCATTGGATCATGGAATGTATCACTTCCCCTTCTTTTTGTATCTCTGTGAATGGTGATTTGGTGGGTTTTTTTGAGGGGAAGAGAGGGTTAAGGCAAGGGGATCCTCTGTCCCCTTACCTATTTACTTTGGTGATGGAGGTTTTCAATCTTATTGTTAAAAGAAGAATAGCTATGGATGGGAAATTTGCTTATCATTGGATGTGCAAAGACTTAAGAATCACCCACTTGTGCTTTGCTAATGACCTTATAATGTTTTCACATGGGGATGTGGAGTCTGTGAGATGTTTAAGGGATGCAACAAATGAATTTAGTGTTGTGTCAGGGCTGAATCCTAATCTCCAAAAGAGCATGGCTTTCTATGGTAATGTCCCCCTTGATGTCAAGGAGGAAATTCAATTGTCACTGAATTTTCGAGAAGGCTCCCTGCCAGTGAGATATTTAGGAGTTCCACTCATCTCATCAAGATTGTATCTTAAGGATTATGAGATTTTAATTGATAAGGTTAAAAAAAGACTTTGGATTGGAAGAACAAGTCTATGTTTTTTGCAGGGAGGCTTCAGCTAATATGCTCTATTTTAAGTTCTTTGCAAGTTTATTGGGCCTCTGTTTTTATTCTCCTTGTTGCTATTTCTAAAGGAATTGGAAAGTTATTAAGGGATTTTTTATGGAATCAGGAGGATTTGCAACATGGTAAAGCTAAGGTCAAATGGACTGATGTTTGTGCTCCTAAATGGCAAGCTGGGCTGGGAATTAGAGATCAGCAAACTTGGAATATTGCTCTTATTACTAAGCACATTTTGAACATTGTTACTAGAAAAGATTCATTATGGGTAAAATGGATTCATACCTATAAATTGAAGGGAAGAAGCTTATGGGATGTGCCTATTAAGGATGGTAGAGCTTCATGGAGTTGGAGGAAGTTGTTGCAATGTAGACAACAAGTTAGAGAGTACATGGTTTCTAAGTTGGGGGATGGTAAAAGTACTAGTGTGTGGTTTGATATGTGGCATGATTTAAGCCCATTAGGTGATTTTATCTCTAATCATGAACTGTATGAGGCCAGAATCAGTAGAGATGCAAAGGTGGCTGATATTGTTTGTAATGGTACTTGGAAGCGGCTTGAGGATTGGAGTAACTTGTTTCTTGGTCTATGTAATTTTATCCCTCCTTGTCTTGAGGTGGGATAGAAAGAAAAACTTGGATGGAGGTCCAAAGACAATAAATTTGTGCCTTTTGCAGTAAAGTTGTCTTTAATGATTTGATCCCTTCTCTTGACAATGTGAACTGGTGCAAGATGGTTTGGTTTTCATAGTGTATTCCTAGATTCTCTTTTATCTTATGGCTGGCTATTAAAAGAAAGCTAAAAACTCATGATATTATGAGTAAATGGGATATGTCTTCACATGTTGATTTGAAGTGTGTATTCTGCTAACTATGTCCGGACTCTCATGAACATTTGTTTTTTGAGTGCAAGTATCCTATGAGGGTTTGACATAGTATAAAGCCTAAAGCTAAGCTTTTCAATTGTCCTAATAATTGGGAGGGGGTGGTGAATTATTTTACTAATATCCCTTCTAACAAATCCATTTGGAGCATTATAAGAAGATTGGCTTTAGGGGCTACTATCTATTACATTTGGCAAGAAAGAAATCTCAGATCATTTCAGAACAAAAGGAATGTTGAAGAGCTCTCTAATATCATAAAGGAGAATGTAAGGCTGAAATTAATGGGTTTGAAAATGAGAAAGTCTATTTTCACTTCTGAGGCTGTTGTGATTTGGAATTGCAGCCTTGATGAGGTTCATTGTTATGATGTTGATACATTTACTACGATTTAATGGTGATGTGGGGCTGCAAGTGTGGTGAATTTTGAATGATGATGATTGGATTTGGTTTGAGGGTTTCAGAGAGATACATTCCAGGAGGTTAAATGGGTTAGAGAATATAAAAGACCATATGAATTTCCTTTATACTTTACTCTCACATATCCTTTTTTGAGTGGGGTGGGGGTTTCTGTGGGGAGTGTGTCTTATTTGGTGAGACTCTTGGGTAATTTGGGGGGTGGATTGGGTTTTAATATTCATATATCTTCTTTTTGAGTGTTGTGAGTAGGTTGGGTGAGGTAGGATGGGTCATTTGGGTCCTGGGTTGGGTTTTTTTTTGTAATCCTTGCTGTTGTGTTATTTCTTTTGCTTTGAAGATGTTTTGGTGGCTTATTGGGCTATAGTGGGAGAACTTATAGTGGAGGACTTGAAGTGGGAGGGAAGCTGTTGTTTCTTAAGATGCACCATGAGGTGGATTGATGATGACAGCAGAAGCTTTTCGGATTGCTTTGGCTTGCATGTCCAATTGTTGCTGCTTTGGTGGATTAAGATAAAAACTTATAATGTGTTGTTGGTTCCTAAAGCAATATTAAAAGCTGATGTGTTATAAGCTGATGTTACTGTCTTTAGCTACTGTTTTGTCTGGTCTGGTCATGCATGGGCTGCTACTACTGTGAACAATAAATCAGATTTTTCTGCAAAGGTGGTGGATTTCTGCTGAATTATATGTTGATTTCCCTATGTACCTATGCTGTGGTGCTAATTATTATTTTAGCTAGGCTGGTGATGTGGTTATTTGGGTTGCGGCTTTTGATCCTGTTGGTTTTAGAAGGCTCTTGGACTGCAATTGTTCTAAGTTGTTTGGGTGTAGCATTATTGGGCTACTGCTTCTATGTTTTGGTGGCCCAATAGCTTGGCAGACTGTTTATGGGTTTTGGTATAGGGTCTTCTCTTGGTTGAATTTGGTGTGGCATGATGGTGATGGGGATAATAGTGTTGCTGCTCATGATGATATAAAGGTAGGGTGCTACCGACATCAAGATTGGAGCAAATGAGATTTATGTCGTGCTTGTTCCCCTATATGTTGTTGAGATTACTATCCATGGATGGGCTATTTATGCTATGGGCTACTGCAGTGGAGATTGGCTTATTGCCTTAAACCAATGGGGTCTTTTGAGTGCTTATTTAGGCTTAGTCAATAGACGAGGTTATATGTTTCATTATTTTGTTGCCACTGTTTGGGCTTTGGTTTTGGTGATTCTTCTGGTGTTTGTATTGGGCTTAGTTCTTGTGTTTGGGCTAGAATTTTCTTATATTGGTCCTTTATGGCCTTTGATTTTTCATAAGCATAGATGGTTTTCTATTCTCGGGTCTTGTTCGAGGCTAGGCCTTTGCTTGTTCTTGTATTCATTTATTAATAAATTTTGCCGGGGTACCATCCCCTTTACCAAAAAAAAACAAAAATCGGCCAAAGCCCCCTCTCACACTCATCATACGAATTTTAATCAAGAACAAGCTTTAGCATTTAGATTTGATCTAGTTTCGAGTGTTACAAGGTGTTTGCAAGTTCAATTGGTGATTTCTACACACCTAAAGGTTAGTTTTGATTAGTTTTTTATGTTAGTTGTTCTTGATGAACCCTAATCCACGAAATTTTGATGAAAACATGAAATTGATGATTGTTAAATGTTAATATGATGTTAGTTAGGTTGTATGAATGCTAGATTATGTTGATTATGCAAGAAATCCATGGATTGATCGTCTAGTTCATACATTGCCATAAGTGGAAACTTTTTGTTCTTGGAATTCATGATTTGATGATGCTAAGATGTTAGATGTAATGCTTAGATGTTGGTTTAATTGAATTGTGCAAGAAACTCCATGAAATTGAGATGTTGATCATGACTTACTAAAAGTAGAAACTTGTGTGTATGATGTTTGGGAATTTGGATGTTTTGGAGGTGATTAAAATGTTAGAATGAATGCTATGAGCTTGATTAGGTATATAATTGTTGAAATTAAGATTGAATTGGATGCTAGATCACTTTTGGGTGTTATTTTCCCAAAATGGAAACTTTTATATTTATAGAACTTTGGATGTAATGATTTGGGCATGCTTGTGGTGTTAAGATCATGTTAGAATGATTGTTGATGATGTTTGTTGTGATAGAATGTGTAATTGAGTTGTATGGATGCTTGGTTGATCATGTAAGAGATATAGGTTTTGATGATCATACACGATGATGAATTATGGATAGTGAATAGGAGATCATATTTGGGATTGAAATTGATGGTCACTGTGTATCAAGGTTGGAATGAACTAAATGGATGAATGTGATTATGATTGTCGTGCACGCATGCGACTCTGAGGCCCTTACTTAGTAGGATTGGCAGGGTTTAGGATGTGAAGTTGTGAGTGGCTTCACATGGCATGTGGTGATGATTAGTCTTCGCGTATCAATTATTTGTTGTGATGTATTTATATATATTAAGCATGGTGATTGTTTGAGATTTGCATAAGTGTATGATGATCTAATGTGAGATGATGACCTAGGTAGAACCTAGGTTGATAATGTGATACGCAGGGATATATTTCACGATACTATTGTATGTTAAGTTATATTATACGATTAAACAATATTTCAATAAATATGTCACAAATGGGTCAAACGGGTCAACTAGGTTAACCTAGGATTGTTAAGTTTTTTTTTTGTACAAGTACTTAGGTGCTTGTGTTTTCTAAGTAACCTCTGAAGGGTTGTCTTTGCACCTATCATGAGTCTCTTTATTCATTATCATTATACACCAGGTGAGTTCATGACCCTTTATTTTATAAACTTTCTTGGGGGGAGGTAGCATAGTTGTACTCAAACACTATTTTATTATTATAAGTTGTGTATGTTTTAACATAGTGATTAATACCTTGAAAAGTTCTCACACTTTTAGATCGTTGGTAATGGTAACTAGCGAGAAATCTTGGGTAGTACTATTAGGTCTGACAAGCCCCACCTATGCGACTCGAGGTCTAATGTAACATCCGCCATTTTTCCAAGTAAAAACCCAAACCCGAACCCATTTTGAGCTTCCACTATTAATTTACTTAATAAAAAGATCAAATACATTAAATATGTAATCATCTTATTGATTGATAAATAATTCTTTTTCATAAAATTATAAAGTTTATTAATCATGTTACAACAAATAACTAAATGGAAAAGATTTATTAAAACTCATAATGTTATAAAATGAATTTTAGTAAACTTATAATTTTTATTAGTAATTATGAATTTTAAATATTGAAAATAAATAATCAAATTATAAAGTCTACAAGTTTTATAAAAGTTATAAAGATTAACAAATGAAAAATTTGATTGATTATTCAAATTGGTTTTATAAAGTCTATAAAGATTTTATAAAAAAAGTTATTAAAATTAGAGTCTTAATAAATTTAAATTTTAAATTATAATTATTCTTTTATTTATTTAAATTATTTAATTTTATATTTATTTCAAATTCCAATCATAGTCCCCTTTTAAAATACTTATAAATCACCATTAATACTATTCATAACCTCCTCCTAACCTCAAGTATAAAAGCAAGGCTTAGGCCTTACTTTTTATTTGCTCATTCTCTAAAAAAACTCACCATTGGTTATGATCAATTTGAAGAAATTTATTACACAAGAAATTTCAAGAATTCTTAGTACTAAGGTAATCTTTTATTTATTTTATATTATACATTTCAATCATTCTAACATCCAATTGTTCTCAAGACTTTATGTTCTTACTATTGGAGCTCATATGCCCAAGACACATACAAGATTGATTTGGTTTGTATGTTATGATCCAAGTCAGGTCATACCCAATAACAAGCTATACAAACACCAATAAATGTTTGTTTGTTGATGAGATCATACAAATAAACATTGACACCAATTTAGAAAATGAGTTTTCTAAAACATTGCTTTGTGGTAGAACAACATTATATGGATAGTTTGTTCATGAGATATTATTTGTTTCATTATTTAAGTTGGTTAAATAATAACAAATAAAAGTGTG
>BJCM01084384.1:0-13925 GCA_018326385.1 Flaveria bidentis
TATATATATTTTTAAGAATCACTTAAAGAATACGAAGCCATGCATAAGGTTCTTGTTCCTTCAAAGATGGCTACTGATTTGAGCCACTGTTTGTGCTGTGTTGCGTTCACTTCCCCCAAACACCAAGACAATCATTCATCGGTACAACTTCCATTTAACCTTTTACGGCAAAATTCTTTCCCCTACATCAAAAACTCTTCCATAGTTTGAATTATTATATATTCTCAGACTTTTCAAGATTCCACGGTCAGTCTTTCTTTCTATCTTTCGTTCGTTCGTTCGTTCACATGGCTCTCAAGAATCAAAGATTGTATTACAGCCCAAACTGCAAACAAGAAAACATTGATTTTCCAGGTGAATTCATCTTGTCATCTTTATTTTCTTCTCTTGATATATATATACACACACACACACAGATGCTCGATCATGTCATGTCTTCATACATATAGTTGCATTACCAATTCATTCAACAAGTCTTTTCAGCTCTACGCCAACATGACATGGCAACCATGTATAGGTGCAATTAAAGCTCATCTGCAACATAAATATGCTTGTTTAATCAAATAACCAAAACCCTTTTTGATGTTTTTGTTGTTAATGTAAGAAACAATATTGCAAAGTTAGTATCTAGCTGAGCTACCTACCTAGCTTTTTCCAAGAGATTTTTTTTAAGTCCACTAAGATTTGTTCAAGATAGAGAAGTGAGCTGATTAATTTGATCATGGTTTAGGGTTGCATGCTAGTCTATTTACTACCCAATCAACCAGAAGTTGTAGGTTCAAATCCTACATATATAACTATGATGAACTATGATGATTTAGGTGTAAGGTAGAATGTTTACATTCGTCAACTAAAAAACATAATAGTAAATTTATATGAAATTTTTGAGCTTTATGGCGCTTATACAACACATGTTTACAGAGGACATTGAAAAACAACTTATATTTTAAATTTCAAAATTACCAAAATACATTTAATTGAAGTATATTTATAGAGGGCAAATATTATAAAAAAATAATATACTTCAGGTTTTCCTTACAAAAATCTTCATATAATTGTTTGTACGTAAAATCTTCACATATTTACTATTTTGTTTCATAAAAGTCCATAAACAATTCTACGCATAAAAAATCAACATACTTTATGTTTTTACATAAAAAACCCCTAAACAACTATTTACACATTAAAGTCACTTGTCTTGTTAAATTCGAGTAAATTCTAAAAAAATAAAAATAAAACGTCTTTGTCTGTGTGACCTTTTTCCTTACATGACTCGTTAAACTTATGTGAGCTTGAGTTTGACTCGTTCAACTTACGGGTGCTTGAACTCGAGCTCGAACTCAGCTCATTACGAACTCTATTTCCGAAAACTATTTTGAGCTTGAGCTTTAATAATAGAGCTCAAAGTGAGTCGAGGGCTCGAGCTCTCATAACTTAAAGAATTCAAACTCGAGATTTTATAACTTAAATGAGCCACGTAAGAGAAAAAATACACGCAAACAAAACAATCGGTGTAAAAGTTGTTTTTATTTCTTTTTAGATTTTTCTTGAATATAAAAAGCGAACGACTTTAATATGTAAATAATTGTTGAACGATATTTATATGAAAAAAACAAAAAGTATATTAATATTGATGGACTTTTATAAGACAAAATAGAAAGTATGTTGTTTTTTATAAGCATAAAATGTTATAATAATTTTTTGTAAGAAAAAACTGAAAGTATATATCGCTTTTGTAGGGTATATGCTCAATTATAAACATAACAACTCAAGAATGATGTAAATTTCTATTCTCACAAAAACACCTTTAATTTTAAAATATCTATTATTATTTATAATAAAAAAAGATTTTAAGATGACTTTGTCAACTTATTAGGCTTTTCTATTTCATTTTCACTCCTCTATCTTTTACTAAATGATAATAGTACATATAGTATTTATAATATTTAAACATATCTAATTTGAAAATTAAAAACTAGATCTTTTATTAAAAACATATTTGAAAATTTTATAAGATACAAAACTTTTCTTGAACAAAAAAAAAATATTTAAAATACGAAATATTATAAAATCATCATTTTTTTTCTAAGTTTTATAAGGATGTTTTTTTAAAAAAAAGTAAAAATAAAAATAATATTAAAAATATTTATTTTATTCAATTTTTATAATATACGAGATAAGTTTGAGGTATAGGAGACACATCTTTTAAGCATTGATACAAGGGGATAGGTAACTTTAGATCGTCACTTGGTTTTTGTACGAAGTAAATAAAAGTGTAAGGAGAATAGATAACAAGGAATTATGAATAATGAATGTATGGTTTGATTTAAGTCTGTGAAAACGTCACAGAGAGAAGCCCAAGCCCCAAGCTGTATTAGTTGGGCCTTTCGGATCCAAGAGAGACCAAATGTGGGTTTATGTAAAGGAAGCCACCCGGTCCACTGGAATTGAAATTTGAAAATGAAAGATGCTGCTATGGCCTATGGGCCCCGTGGATTGCATGTGAATGAATTCAAAATTTGTTAATTGCTAATTTCTAAATCAATCGAGAATTTTAAACGGCAATATGTCCACTCAAAAATCAGGTTAACGTTTATTGCAAAGGTCCAATACGCACTTTTACATTTCTCTCTCTCCTCACCTCTTATCATCTTTGCCTCGTAAACACAAAATAATTTACTTGATTTTAATGGAGGCGGTCAGTGTCCTCACTAGTCTGGCAACTCCGCCTCATCATCATGCCGTTTCACAATCCATCGTGTTTTCAAAGCTAGATCGGACTCTAGTTATGACTATTTGAACCATATCTCTATGAACTAGCTGGTTGCGAGTCGGATCAGTGTAAGATTCAAATATTTTTACATTTTTTAGTCTTTCTCTTTGAAATATTACTTTCTTAATTATTTTAGTATTCCATAATCCTTATATATATAAATTATTAATATTATAATACATTTGAACAGTAAAAAATTATCATTTTACATAGATTTTAATAGTTTATGAGGGTAAAGTAATCTTTTATGAATTTAGTCATATTAATTGTATTTTACACACATGCTCATTATGTGATTACAATTGTTATTTATTAAACCAACTTCTTCATGATTTTTAAATGGTTTAACTTTTGCATACGTTAATATGTTTTTTAATTATAGAATAAAAAAGGGCATTTTATTATTTCTAATTTGCGTATGTTTTTGCTATAACTTTTTTTTAATAACAAAATTAAAGATTGTGTTTCACGCCGAATCACGTGGGCACTCTCCTAGTTATATCTAACGTTTTATTTTAATTAAAGTGCAAATTCACATAAGAACTTATAGTATTTTCATTATTTGTTAAAAATTAGATGCATATAAATAGTTTAAATAATTCAATCAATTATAACATCTAGTTATGAAAACGGTTTTAATTTTAGCCTATTGTAGGGATGTAAACTAGTCGAGTCGAGCCTGAGCTCGATTTGTTTATTTCTTAAAAAAACTTGAGATTGTTTAAACTTGGCTTGATGTTTTGTTATAATTTATATAAATAAAATGCTTGTTTATACTCACTTGGTTGTTTCATAGTTTTAATTGAGTGACATAGCCAATACGACTAACAAACACTCTGTTCAAGCTCAAGATGTGAAGCTTAGACTCTGTTCATAGTCATAATATGAGCTTAGGCTCAAGCTTGTTAAAAATTAGCTTGATTTGTTTAAACCCCCTTCCTAGTTGTATATTTAAGCCGGCCCCTATCTAAAAACCTATATACATGAATATTCAAACTTTCATTTAGTGTGTTGATTGAAATCATAATAACATCATCTGACCGACAAAAAATAGTAAGCTTATTTATTTGAGAATCATAATTTTGAACCGTTGGGTTTTAGAAAGTTAAGAGTCATTATCATATAAAAATGATTATCGTATATGCCGCTTAGATTTCCATAGAAAATAGTATTTATAGTTTGTTCCAGTGGCAATGAATCTGAAAATTATTAGACCTCCAAGATTCATAAAATGATAAATATGTATCCTGCATAATAAGATGCACTGTATCCCTCTTTATCTTTGGGACAAGGACTCCTCCAATAATATTCACAGTAAAGGTAGGCCAGTCACACACCCAAAAACCCAAACCCTAATCTTTTTCACCTTCATCATCCAACAATCAAAACACCAGTGTGATTTGATACATAGATACATAGATACATAGATACATACATAAAGAAAGAAAGAAAGAAAGAAAGAAAGAAAGATAGAAACTTGATGATGAAATTCAACTTTCACCTGTTCCTTGTCATGTTCCTCCCAGTGGTTGATGTATCTGCTGCAGCAGACAACAGCAACTTGGTTTACAAAGGATGTGCAAAACAAGGCCTTTCAGATCCCAATGGGGTTTACTCATCTGCTCTCTCTGCCATTTTCGGGACTCTCATCCAGCAATCTTCGAAATCCAACTTCTTCAAGACTTCAAGCGGCAGCGGCCAAGCTTCTGTTTCTGGGCTGTTTCAGTGCAGAGGCGATCTCAGCAATGTTGAGTGTTACAGCTGTGTCAGCAGAGTGCCAATCTTGATGGACAAACTCTGTGGTAAGACCGTCGCTGCAAGAATCCAGCTTTTGGGCTGTTACATGCTCTATCAAGTCTCTGGCTTTGCTCAAGTCTCCGGAATGGAATTGATGTTCAAGACCTGTGGGAAAACCAATGCCGGTGGAAATGGAAATGGGTTTCAACAGACAAGGGATTCCGCATTTGCATCTTTGGTCAGTGGTCTTGGGAGTGGTAACCGTGGCTTCTACACAACCAGTTATCAGTCGGTGTATGTCTTAGGGCAATGTCAAGGTGATTTAGGGGCTTCTGATTGTGGCAAGTGTGTGAAAAGTGCTGTCCAGAGAGCTCAGCTTGAATGTGAAAGTGCAGTCTCTGGTCAAATCTATCTTCATAGATGCTTCATTAGCTATAATTACCACCCTAATGGGGTGCCCAATAATCCATCGTCTTCTTTTTCATCACCCTCATCTTCATCCTCTACATCAGGTGTGTAATGTAATTAATAGCATTCGTACTTTTCCAAAAGTCAGACAAACCTGTGTTGAAACAAAATGCTTAATGTGGGTGCAGGATCAAATCCAGGGAGAACAGTTGCGATTATCTTAGGAGGGGCAGCAGGTGTTGGGTTTATTATTGTAGTTTTGTTGATTGCTAGAAAAGCCATGAAGAAAGATGATGGTAAGTTAAATCATAAGCCCAAACGCCTGCATATATATAATATAATATAAGTATGATATAATGCCGATTGAATAGTGAGTTTGGTTGATTTTGTGAGCAGATTACTGAAGCAAAAATACAATTTTGGAGGTGGGTTCTTCTTTCCCTGGTGTTTTTCAACCAAATCCATGAGGAGGCAAACAAGTTTTGTTGGTAGATTAGATTTTGATAATGTCTAGCTAGAAGTGTGGATGGATGCTATTCTCTGTATCTGTATCTATAAGACTATAACTGTAATTGTAATTGTAATTGTAAGAAAAATGAATGTTTGTGAATGGTGAAAAAGATAAGGGAAAGAATATGTGATTATTTATTTTATTTTATTTTTATTTAGAGGCTAGGCTCAAAGGCATGTGATTTATGTTTGTCTCTTTTCTGCCTCGAATATCGCCCTTCCGATTTCTTCAATCAATTTGTCCATGTACGGGTGGGTTTTCAAATGAAAACAAGAATGATGAATTTGGCAACGTTTTCCCTTCACTTTTCATGTCAAAAGATATGTGGGTGAGTTGTAATCAACTTCATTTTGGAAAATTTTAATATTGTGTTATGATTACATAAGATACTTGTTGTTGATGTATTTGTATTTCCATTTCCGGACTCAAAATCAGAATCCCATTTAGATGATTTTTTCGAAAATTGTATCTTTGTATAAAAAGATTATTAAAACTATTGTAAGACTTCTTTGACAACTCTCACATATAAATATAATATAATCATTGATTAATTAAAATTTAATATTAAAAGAAACGAATGATCACATATAAAATATACAATCATTGATTAATTAAAATTTAAGATCAAAAGATTAGTTATTTGATAATCTCAAATAAAAATATATAATCATTGGACCTAAATAAACTTTTGACTTATAATTTGAGTGGGGTCTAATTGGCCGACCACCTTTTTTAAGAGGCGCATACACAAAGCTTTGCGTTGACCGCAACAGATGTTGATCATTTTCACACGATTTCCTTATTGAAATACAACTTTGATATTCTTTCTTCCTTCTTCTTCTTATTGAAATACCCTTTTGTGGTGTTCAAGTTTGGTTTTACCCAGAATTCTAGAATATCAAGTACCTTTCATTCAAAGGAAATCAAGTACGCTTGTGGTTATTTTCTTGCATCTGTTCATCTTTATATAGGCTATTGATTGATTATGGTTTTTGTATATGGTAAAAGTGTATCCAAAGGTGAAGGTGAGACAACAACAAGAAGAAGATCCACCGGAGTCTCTTTCGAAGGATTTTCAGTCTTTTAATTATTTATATGATGATCCATCAAATTCTCCAGGTGCTTAATTCTTACCTTTCCATCTTTTCTTTTTGATTCACCGTGAAAACATTTTCATTAACGCTTGCAGAACTAAAAGATGGTTACACAGCACCACACGTGAGGGTTCGTACTTCAAATTCAGGCATGGTTGCGATTCTATCATTTCAAGATTCATTTTCCCACATTAATTCAACCATAGCCTGTGCTAATTTGATAAGATTATTTGTATGTTGAACCAGATGGCAACAAGATATCAGTAAAAGCAGGCAAGGTCAACAGAAAAGTCTCAGATGAAAATAAATCAAATAGCAAGGCAAGTTCTGTGTTGCCACCGAGGGCTGTTTTATCAAGCCCAGGTAATACGGTAGACTATAATTAACCAATCACATGTTACATCACCTAAATGTATGTTTGGGAGCAAATAAAGTTTTGGGTGTTGTGTAAACAGAGAATGATGCAATGCATGGAACCAAAAACAAGATCAGAACAAAAACACAAGCGTCAGGTTTGAAGAACCATAACTTGTGCCAAAACACGCATGTCAAGTGCAAAGAGTCTTATGAACTCGACAAGAGAAGACGCTCTTGGAGATAAAGGAGATAATATTACTGTTATTAAGCGTGATTGATCGATGACATATGTACTATTGGAAGGTAGAAAATAGATTATATATTGGCAGATCTTGCTTGACTTGAAACCATCTTTAGAACAACAGTGACCATTTGACAAGGATTATGAAAATAAGCTACTTTGATTTCATCATTTACTTTTAGTTGTTACTCAAGTAACCAAATTAAGATGAGTTTGTGGGTTTTTTCATACCATTGCAAGTTTGTTTGAGGCATTGCGGTGAACGCACTTTCTCAAAAACAGGGGATTGCAAGGATCTTTGATATTTATTCAAAATTTCCCATAGCATTAATTCGAAACCCTGTAGCAAGATACAGTTTAGGACTCGGTGGTTCAATCTGTTCATTGCCTTTTGCATTATTTTTTTCAACTTCCACATTCTTAAATCCCCAAACGATTCATCATCTTCGTCAGCCACCAACATTTAACTAGTTTTTATATTCGTCCGGTGGTCGGGTAGTTTAGTGTGATAATAGCAAACTAGTTTTCTTTGCATTTTAAGCATGATATTTATTTAAACAACTCGTTTTAGTTTTGAGTAAAAAGAAATGACATAATTTATTAATTCAAATCCTTATGGAGAAAAATGATTAAAAATATATGGAAAAAACAACCAATTTGTATATATTCATTTAAAACATCCAGCGTACTTGCATAGAACTATGTATAACAAACTCATTTCGCACTCCAAATTATATTAAGAAACTAAAATATATGCCGAACAAACTATTTAAGCTGTAGAATAATGAAACTGAGGATTTGTAAGTTTGTTTTTCATTTCTGTCATGCTAATAATTTTCCACATAGCTTACAAGTTACAACAAAAAAATACCACATACAACACATATGAGCATTGACTCACGTCTAAGCATCTATCATAAGAATAAGTATTTGATGTGGGTCAAAGTTTGGATGAGCAAGCTTTAATCTTTTTGGAGGTTTAAGATCGCTTATCAAAAGGGGCTTCGCTGAAATGATCATAACTTGGGCTAGAAGTCTCCGTTTTGGGCCCGGGACCAGTCAAAACGACAACATGTTGATTTTGAAGAAGGTGATTTTGTTTGGGTTGTGCTAACTAAAGATCGTTTTTCTATGGGGGAAGTACAATAAGTTGTCTGCCAAAAAGATTGGTCCTGCTGAGATCGTGCAGAAAATAAATCCTAATGCCTATCGACTAAAGTTGTCTAGCCATATTCGGTGTTCAGATGTGTTTAATGTGAAACATTTGCTGCCATATCATGGTGATTATTCTAATGATGAGGTTGTTGAGAATTCGAGGATGAATTTTGTCTACCCAGGAGGGAATGATGTGGGGCCAAGTGTGGATGAACAAACTTTAGTTTTTTTGGAGACCCAATATCGCTTAAAGGGGCTTCGCTGAAATGGTCATAACTTGGGTTAGAAGTCTTCATTTTGAGCCTGGAACCAGTCAAAACGGCCGTTGGACCGAGGAGCACGTTTTCACAAACAATTATAGGCGGTTTGGGTCATCGTTTCGGCCCAAAATGGCTTATTTTATGAGTTATTTTAATTTTTGTCTTATTTTTACATTTTGTTGGACTTTGCGTTTGGCCTAGTTTTTGGTCCGTTTATGTTTTGTGGCTCATTCGACTTTGGTTTTGTTTCTTTATATGCTTGTAATGGATGGATGAAATATCATTGAAGTTTATGAAAAAAAATTTGTTTTCCTCTCTATCACAATGTGTGTTAGTGTAAACCCTGATTATCGATATTCTTTGTGAATCAACGATAGTTAGAAGAATTGTTCCTGAAATTCTCGTGAATCAACAGGTTCAATTATCTATCTTTCTGTTTCCGACTGCATCAGTATTGTTCTTGAACCCTACAATATCAAAACAAAATAAAACAAAACAAAAGAAAAGAAAAATCTAAAAATCCTTATGAAATAGTGATTAAAAGAATTATTAACAATAACAATTATCAAGAACCAAAAACTACACTACCTCTTAATTTCCCCTTTATCTTGCCACTAATGCATTAGATGAAAATACTTTCTCTATTCCTTACCGAAGTTGATTAAGTTGAATGAAGATATATTACTCTTAATTTCGATTCTTCCACTGCTTTCCATATATCCCTAATAAATTGTTACACAAACCATTATAAAACCATCATAAGGTAATCATACTTAAACAAATTAGCACAATATTATAGGCATACTTCAAATAATAAAAACTACTTTCATTTTTATATCTAAATTAGGCATTATATTTCAAATATTTTCTAAAGCATTTTATCTCATAGGGGATTCGATAATATACCCATTCATGCATATTTTTAAATCACATCTACGTCAGTAAAAATAAGATCAAAAGCTAATATAAATGAAAGAAAAAGAAATTCTTTTTATCACTTAAAATGTACCCAAGCTCAAGAAGGATGAAGTGTATACAATTAATCTTGCATATTCTTTCTTAGTAAACAGTAAATCTGTCGTGACTCTATCTTCAATTCTCTATACACCTTGATATTTAATTGGAGCATTGATTTGAACTAAACCTGACTTCAACAATCCATATCAATGGCTATATGATCATAATGATAACAACCAAAAAACTATTCCTGTTTAAAAGATCGAAGAAAACCCAAGTAAGAATCTAATGTTATTAACAACATTGACGACATATTAATAGAATTTTTTCTAAATTTTGGCTATGATGTAAAGAAAGGAAGTTCTATGCCGTACTTGGTTATTAACTTATTAGAACTACAATGTAAATGATTGCAATGATAAAATATTTTCTCTCAGCTATGTGACTCATATAACTTAAATGTGATTGAAACCATGTGTAAATGAGACAAACGTCCTTTAAAACTGAACATGATCCTCAAAGGACATATAAAACAACAAATGCCATTATATCTACAAAAAATCAAACAATGAATGAGAATAAAGAACAAATATATGACTTTATATGGTAAAGTTAGAGTTAAAATGAACAGATTATTTTACCAATTTCAGATATAGCAGCTCCAACATATTCATCTACTTCCCCTGAGTTACTAATACATGTTGTGCAACCATAAGACCATGTGTAATGGGGCGTTAACTCATACATAACGCCACATAATGCCCCCCATCACCATTGCGGTGGGACGTTATGTTTAAAGGGGCATTATCATTATAACGCCACAAATCACCAAATTCATAATGATGAAGGGGCATTATAGGGGCATCAACCATTACTTATGTTTTTAACAAAAAAATAATTGTGACTTGGCGCTTGTTGCAAAATTAATTGAGAATACGAACGTGGAATATTAACAATGAAACAAGAAAGAATAAAGTCGTGAACAAGAACTTTCAAATGATTACTGTGATTGGAATGATTTCGGATGATCTCACCGATTACATCTGATCCTTATTTATAGTGGATTAACTAACTATAACGAACACTCAACAAAATTGAGAACTTACACTAAGGACCCTAAACTGAATCTTCCGAACGAAAATAACCCTTTAGAAGATTTCTTTCGGAAGATATACATCTTCGGAAGAATTCCAAAGTACACTTCAAATCTCTTCCGAAGCAAACATAACCTTTCGAAGAAATAAACTTAGCTTCGGAAGAACTATGTTAAGCTTCGAAAGAAACTTAACTTCGAAAGTAATCACTTGTTTTGGCTTTTAATACTTCACAATATCCACCTTAAAATCCAAAACAAGATTTTAACCAACTCCCAATACATCCAAGCAAAACTTGAACTTCCAACCAGGTAGAGACTTTGTAAACATATCCGCTGGATTCTCTAAAGTACATACCTTCCACTTTCACTTTCCCAGCATTCATCACATCCCGTATGAAGTGTAACTTCACATTAATGTGCTTTGTTCTCTCATGAAACATGCTATTTTTTGGCAACTGGACTGCACCCTGGTTATAACAGAATACCACTGAGCCTGCAACTTTGATTCCCAATTCAGAAACAAAACCATGCAACCACATAGCTTCCTTGACTCCCTTAGTCAAAGCTATGTACTCAGCCTCTATTGTAGATAATGCTACCACATGCTGCAACTGAGCTTTCCAACTTACCAAGTTCCCCAACACTTGAAATGCATACCTTGTAATAGATCTACCCCTATCCAGGTCCTTGGCAAAATCTGAATCCACATAACCAACAATCCCGACAACCTTCTCATGTTCATGACGTCCAAACACTAGACCATAGTGCTTAGTACCCTTGACATATCTCAAGATCCATTTCATAGTAACCCAATGAGCTTTACCCGGATTTGACAAATACCTGCTGACCAAACTCAAAGCATACCCAATATCCGACCTTGTACAAACCATCAAGTACATCAAGCTCCCAACGACATTGGCATAAGGTACTTTCTCCATATATATAACTTCAGCATCTGACTTAGGACAATCAAAGCTTGACATTTTAATATAAGCACCTATAGGAACTGTTTTTGGCTTCACATCATCCATCCTATAGTTACTTAGTACCTTCTCCAAGTAAGACCTTTGAGACAGCTTAAACACCCTGTGCTCTCTGTCCCTTGTAATCTCCATGCCCAAAATCTTTTTTGCTTCACCTAGATCTTTCATCTTAAACTCTGACATCAACATCTTCTTAGTAGCTTCAACTTCCTCCAAATCTGAACAAGCCACCAACATGTCATCAACATACAGCAACAAATATACAAATTTGTTCTCACTGTATTCTTTAAAATACACACAACTATCATAGTTGCTCCGGTTAAACCCATTAGTCACCATATGTTCATCAAACCTTTTATACCACTGTCTAAGGGATTGCTTCAGCCCATATAAGGACTTCTTAAGGAGACATACCTTATCTTCTTGCCCCTTAACCTGAAACCCCTCCGGCTGCTTCATATAGATAGTTTCATCCAGCTTCCCATGCAAGAATACAGTCTTCACATCCAACTAATGTAGCTCTATATTCATAGAAGCAGTCAATGACAACATAACCCTGATAGATAAATGTTTAACCACAAGTGAGAATATTTTATTATAATACACACCTGGCTTCTATGTAAACCCCTTAGCTACCAGTCTAGCTTTGTACCTAGGAGGTTCACCTTCAGAAATTCCAACTTTCAGTTTGAACAACCATTTACAAGACACAGGCTTGTGACCCTCAGGTTTATCAACCAGCTCCCATGTGACATTTTTATACAGAGATTCCATCTCTTCCTGTAAGGCCTCGTTTCCGGGACGCTTACAGCTGGTCAACCATTGCACATAAAACATACATTTACAGTTATTTTAAATAAACATTCACAGTAGAAACATTCAAAAATGACATTTCATTTCATCATAAAAACTTTTGCAAAATAATGCATTGTTTGTCGGTTACAAAATTACATCGTTGTATTACATCACAAAAGCTATATTTAAATGGATGCCATCCAAAAGAGCTGAGCAGCTACCTCGTGCCATCCTTAGCAACATTACCTGCCAACTGGAAACACATAAAAGTCAACGTTGCTGAGTGAGTTCTAGTTTTATAACAAAACATACTTTTCATTTAAAACCATTCTTTCTCTTAAAATCATATCATACTTTACATTCATTCGTGATCATACATCGTACGTACATACAGATAATATCGTTATTATCTTTGTCATTCTTTCGTTCATACTTTCATTCATTCATCATTTCATTCATTACTTTCATCATCACCATGAACTTTACCCTTCATGCTCGTGATACTGTGCCTAAGCCTATAAAAGACCTTCATCGGTGGTGCCCAGCACCAAATGGTCACACTACCTAAGGTAAAGTTCAGGTATACCACTATCATATGCAATGCCCTTCATGCTCATGATACTGGACCTAAACCTTTAAAAGACCTTCATCGGTGGTGCCCATCACCAGGTGGTCACAGTACCTAAGACATGCAACAATGGTTCGTCCATATGGTCAATCACAAAGAAAGACCCCAATGTGCATCCTTTAGGGTGGCTAACCCGCACACCGTTGAGCTAACACCTACAATGAGTGTGCACCTCCATACATTTGCTTGCAAACCTTTCTTACATTCATTCATTCATTAATGCATGCATTCATCATCATGTTCCTCTTTCATTATCTTTCACTTTACGTTACATAATACTTCGTTCATTCATTACCATAACACGTAAAGTCATGGGAAAGATAAACATACATCATCATAAGGAACATAAACATATCATTCATACATCATCATGCAGGGCATCATATATACATAACATACATCATGTATAACCATGCAACATCATCATCATCATAAGCATCAATCATATATCATTACATGCCCATCATACCATCTATGACCCCAAAAGTCAACTTACATAACCCCCGGGAATCTCCTAGGTCAAAGCCTACATCACCTCTTTTTCCCTAAAAAGTCAGAATTTTTCTAAAGGTTCATCCGCATTTGCTATAGTTCATCCGCATTTGCTATAGTTCATCCGCATTTGTCATCCGCATTTGCCTAACTCATCCGCATTTAATATACTCAGTCAATGTTCATCCGCATTGACTCACTTCATCCGTATTGACTTACTTTGCTCATCCGCATTTCCATACTTAGTCAATGCTCATCCGCATTGACTTCATCCACATTTCCCAGACTTAGTCAAGTGCTCATCCGCATTAACTTCATCCGCATTTCCCAGACTTAGTCAAATGCTCATCCGCATTGACTTCATCCGCATTCCCAGACTTAGTCAAATGCTCATCCGCATTTCCATACTTAGTCAATGTTCATCCGCATTGACTTCAT
>BJCM01084385.1:0-22515 GCA_018326385.1 Flaveria bidentis
ACTTTTTACTTTATGTACTTTATCCTTTTTGTAATAGATAAGGATGTGAGCTATGGCATGTCATAGTCACAAGTCAAAAGGCAATCTGCCTTTTGACTCTACAATTGATTTTGTTTGTGTCTAGTCAATTGTATCCAGCTGGCTTTCAAAGTATAGCCGGCTGTAGGATGTAGTATAAGTATCTCATGTTATTGTATCTTTCCTTTATGCTTGGTAACACTTGTAATAGAACATAGAGAAGGCAATATACTGCATTCTTGAAAACATACACTTGTGTTATTTGTGTTCTGTCTCTTACATTACTTGTGTTCTTAGTGTCTTACCTTGGTTAATCCAGTTTACTGTTTGATTAAGTTTAGTTAATCTCCTCTTTGTGTTGTTGTGTTGTAACTGACCCCCTTCAACGATCCTGCAATATGTGTATCTACTGTTTATGGTTGGCAGCTGCAACCGAATGCTGGTTCTAAGCCCGAGCATAATGAATATTATGTTTCAAGTTGTTTTAGTTTGTCCATCACGAGCGCAACGCGGGCGGATGGTACATACTAGTTATAACTCAAAAACTAAAAGATATATAAATAACTAAATCCATTAAAGAACCGATAAACTGAAGGAGCGGTTGGTTGGAAGGAATGGAATGGAATTAAGAAACTATTATAATTTCAGTAAAATTATGTTTGAGTGAGAATGAAATGTAAAACCAAGAAAATGTTTTGCCTCAAATTCCTTTGGTTGTGGGATTTCAAATTCTTTCTTTAGTTGAAATCCTACAACCAAAGGAATTTGAGGTGAAACATTCCCTTGAATTTTACATTTTATTATCCAATCAAACATAATTTTTACTTGAATTTATACTAGTTTTTCAATTCCATTCCATTACATTCCTTTCAACCAAAACGTTCCCTGAGGTTTATGATTATGATACAGTTTCATGTGTAAAAAAACTAAACTATCACTCAAGCTCAACACTTATATTTGCTGTTTATCTATAAAATATTATATGTTAAAAGTGTCTTGTTACATGTTTTATAAATAGTACAAAAGAACTAAACTATCATTAAAACTCAATACTTACATTTATTATTTTTGTATAAATAATATATTATATGCTAAAAAGTCTTGTTATTTTTTTTACAAATAGTATATTATTTATCTCTGTTTTTATAAATTATTATGTTTGTCTTTTTTCAGTTAGATTTGATTTATTATCAGAACTAGGTATGAATTGATCCGGTCCTACAACAAGTAAACAACCGAACTAAGCGGGTTTAATGGTCATAAAAATAAGTTGATGAATGTCAACCGTAAAAAGATAGCATGTAAGGTACTAAATGTGGGTTATAATCATAGCTCCTTATCTTGTGTGCACACGTATAACTTTAATTCAAATTCCAGATAAAACAGAGATTGGCGACAACTATGTATCCCGTCGTAAAACAAATGACTTGTGACCTAATACTATGAAGTGTGTATATAGTTATATCCCTTACGACGATGTTTCTAGTCGACAATGATGTATAAGAGTATGATGGATGTGTGTTTACTGTTTTAAAAAATGTATTAACTGTCAACATCACTGGCAAAGGTCTTCTCCGCCACCAAACGATGACAACAGCATTGTTGAGGGTCCATCCATCACCTCAAGTTTACCTTATGTGTTAACCATATCCTTGGTGATAATAATCCTATATACACGGCAATGGCTTTTGACCTGAACACCACAATCATCTATCAAGGCTACGCTTTTCCATTTGGCATCTTCAATATCAATCGATCCCAAGATGGAGATGACACAAGCGTCCATCTCTTCCTCAACCGTCAATACATTATTTGTACTTAAGAGAGAGATCAATGTGTTAAAATCAAAAACCTCTAAACCCAAACCTTTTTGGGTTTTGTTTGATTCATGTTGAAAAAGAGTGAATACACGTATATCATATTTATGAATTAAACATTAAACAAACAAGTGAATACGCGTATAATAACGTTTATAAATTGAACAATTAAAAGAACCACCAGATTAGGAAAAGAAAGGCTGCACAAGAACACTTTTGATATTACAGAAAGAATCACCTGCAAATAAATATAATTTTCAAGGATGTAATCACACAACGAAGCGAGGGATAAATCAACCATTGTAGAATCCAAGATGCTCAAAAGGAGCATATTAGATTGTTTCAAAAGACCATTAATTTATCCATAGGGACTACGGTTTGTGGTCACACTGCCACGATTATGATCACGATGCATAGGATAATCCCAACCATCACCAAAATCAAGCAAGTCTGCACACAAAGAAGTCATGGCCATCAACATTAAAGAAGCTCGAAAAAGTAGACGATTATTAATAATGTTTTACTTACCATGGAAGAGTTTGCTCTTTGAGTTTTTGATGCTTTAGAAAGATGAGTTCTTGCCTGTGCAGTTGCAGCATGAGAATTCTCAATGTTGGAGCCAATATCATCTGAAAAGATACACCTCAGGTATCAAGACAAAAAGAATCGACATGTTTAGTGGGTCAAAACGAGCTGGGTTGACCCACAACCACCTTTTTTAGACGTTTTATAAAAGACCATTTTTACGGTAACAATGTTAAGCTTTTGGGTTCAAAAAACATGCATGGGTTTGAAACGGGCTGGGTTGACCCACAACCACTATTTTCTAGTTTTCAGATTTTTTATAAAAGACCTATTATGGGAACATTGTTAAGCATTTCTGTTCAAAAAATACATTTCAAAGTTTGAACAGATTGGAAATACACCTCGAGAGACAGACATAGAATTTAGGATTTGTGTGACTGTTGTTAAATATATGCACTTTGTGAGACAGTTGACCCATTAACCAATTTGACTAGTTCCTTTTCAAAAGTATCTGATTGGGTAAACATATAGTTGAAAATTGACGCCTTCAACAAAAAGTGAGAAAAGAGACTCGTATTTACCAATCATAGCTCCTTGCTCATGAACCAAAACAGCAAAATCTTTGAATATCTCATTAACTTCTCCTATTTGGTTCTGTATTTCTTGTATTCCTTGTTCTCTTTCCTCGATAATAGCTTCATTAAAAGCAATCTCATTGTCTAACAGCAAAACCTCCTGCCTGCACACAGAAAAAATAAGACAATATTAGCACACAACCACACACAATAACATATAGGAGTACATAATGCCTAGAAATTGATATTAATGCTAAATCAGAACTTTTTAATTCTATCGCTTCATGTCTTTGCATGACCTTCTGCAAGGCCTCCATATTCAGTAAACAGAGTATCAGAATACTACCATTCCACTGAAATCAATTGAAAAGTATAAAATAAGGATGACAGTGAAACAAGATGATTTGAGTGAGTTAAAAACGATTACAAGAAATGGGTCAGGTAGAAAGTCACCTAAAAGTACACTTTTCATGCATATGACCTACTAAATCATTTATTCAATAGGATAGACTATTATGGTATTGGACTATAATGGTACCGCAACCTCATAAGCACATGTACCTATTGCTTCAACTGTAATACATAAGATGATTATTGCTTTAATGCGATTATTGTGGTTCTCCACTTATAAAACAAGACTGTATTGAACATGTCCTTATGGAATTATGATTGAAATGAATGCAGCACTGCTCACCTTCTAGATTCCACAAGAAGTGCACGTTGTTCTGGACCTTTGTCCGAGCTTATATCCATTTCATTCGTAGCATAACTGCAGTAAGAAGTATCATAATCAGGACTGCAAATATCCAGAATATAAGTAACAAATTTTTAGAGGTTAACTTTTGATAGGTTCAGTTTCCTACACATATGATTTGGGCACATTGAAATCCACTTTTAAACCTAATCATACAGCTACTAGCTACCCATCAATACCTTGAAGGAAGAACAGTTTGAGGAACAGAAGGAGGGTAAGCTGTCTCCCTTTCAGCTGCAAGGCGTTGGGCCTTCTGATATTCCTTTAGAACTGCTTGAAAATCTTTTGCAAGTTTAGCATCTGTAATTTTTTTGTTGGCCTGCACAAAAGCCAAAAATTTAAAAATAAAAATAAAGGTATAAACAAAATTCGCCATATTCCCTAACACTTGGTTTTAAAAAGGGCGAGGAACTCAGTGGTGTTTAGGTTCTGAAACCGAGGCGTGAGACAAGAGCTTCACATACAGTTGTACACAATGCATTGCTCTATGTGCAACCAAATAAGCTTTATGCAATTTTACATATCACCCTTCTTCATCAAGTAAACACTAATAATCACTTCGTCCTTTTGATTGTTTTTACATACCAAGCTCCTCCCAAACCCTAATTTTGACACATATACACAATAAGTGCCACCTCTAGATCGTAAGACAATTTTCCCATCATCTTGTGTGCCTTAGGTTTTTAAAACCAAGCCCTAATGAGATACTAAAGGATTATGGAAGCCATGAATTCTAAAGGCTTTATTAGCATATTAAAAAGCAATGTGCTGTATTAAGAACAGACTTGTGTCTGGTGACTGGTGTGTGTCCAAGTAAGAGTCACTTACACTAACTCCTGCACGATGATCCGTTTCACTAGCTTGCTTGAGTTTATCTGAAGTATCCTTAACCAATTTCCCAATATGCAGTCTTGTCTTGTGCCTATAAGTTAATCAATAACTCCAGGTCATACTCACCACAAAAATGGGACCGACTCGACAGACAACTAGAGATTGAGTATCATACAACACATTCATAACTAGAATATAAAAGTGACAATATGCCAAATGCCTTTTCAAGCCCAACAACATCTATCTACTTATTTTCTCACAAGTATTGAATATTGATTTTAACATGAACTCATGAAGTCATTTTAGAGTCCATGGTGTTCCACATCCACACCTACAATCTCACAGACTATAAGTTTAGGCGTAAATGAGAGCCAGACCCAAATAAGCATGAGCTCATTTAACTTAATAGTTAAGAGAGCTTGACCTTGGTCGAGAGCAATTTACGAGCTCAAACACAGTTGGTTGTTTATTTATTCTACAACAATACATATATAATAATTACTTTTTATCTAATTACATATTACATATTACATCATACACATTCTTAAATTTATACAAGTAATGGACTCATTCAGGCTCACAAGCCTCGTCAAGCTCAAGGTACGAAGCTCAATCTCCAGTATTAAACACGCTTAAATGAAGGTAATGTTCAGTTCAATTCGCGCTTTTTGCAAGCAAATCTATTGCTACTTTCTTTCACTAAACCCTAACAAAAGAATATGATACCAATTACCAACACTAGTTACAATTACTAGCAGCTATAATCAGTGCCAATGCGACTTAAAATTCTACATTTCGGTTCGCTAATCTGTTTCCAAACTGTAACTAGCATCTATCCCATGAATAATTTCGAGTGGATACCAAAACCAACAGTAACCGAATCATTCACATCAAAATCAAACAATCAACATGCAATTCAATCAAGATTACAGAACAAGACGTACAATTTCTCTCGACTTTCAGGTGTATCTTTAGGCGTGCCTAGGGTATTGACCAGCCGCTGAAACGTAGCAACAGCAGTATTGATCTGGAAGATTCCAGAAGCAATAGCTTGGGTCGGATCTTGCTGCCGGAAGCCGTTGGTGAATCCACCACGCTTTGAGTTAAGCGGACGACCAGCTTCAAGATCCTGAAAGCTCATCTTCTCTGATTAATGATTGTACCTTGTGATGAACCCTAGAGTTCAAATTCGAATTGAAGCTTGAGCTACGATGAGTAATTGCGATTGAGGTGAAAAACCCTTACCGATCGAGTGGGATTTCGATCGGAAGGGTGAGATTTGACGATCGGAGGTTGTGATGATGTAGGATTTTGGGGCGAAATTTTGGGGAGAATTGACGGGAAAAATGATGATGATAATAATAATAATAATCGGGAAGAAGATACTAATAAGAAGAAAGGGGGGGAGGAGGCGTGTGTGTTTTGACGACGGCGCGTGTAAGTCAAACCGAGAGGGACGATGAGTACTTAAGAAAGATTAAAATCATTGGCGTTTTGTTACGACTGGTATTAAAAAATATTTAAAACGAATATAAAATAGACGTAAAAATGTTGAATCATTCTTGTGAAAACATTGAATCAATAGCAATGTCGATCTAGGACTCACATGTGGTGGCGCGTCTGTTAAACGGGAAAAAATAGGCGTAAAAACGTTGAACCACATGCGCGCGTTACGCGTGTTAACTCTCTGAATTTAGACCGAAACATAAAACGAAAAATTTGTAAAAAATGAAAAGTAAAGGGGACTAGAATTGAAAGTGAAAAAGTTTATGGATTATATTGTAAAAGATGTAGAAGTATTGTTTAAAATAAAATTTAAAAGAAATAAAGAAAACAAAAAAATATAAATTGTACAACCATTAATGCATCATTATGTTGATAATTACTAATTAGTAATATTTAAATGGTATAGAGTAATGATTAGAGCTTGAAATTTTTTAGATCTCGGGCTTAAATCTGATTTAAGAGCGGTTTTTTTACAGTGGTAGGTTTCCTCTTTAATGGTGTTTATGAGTAAATCATGTTTAAAATGTTAAAATCTGTATGAACTGTTAAAATCTCATCTTAAAAAGGCTTTCTCAAGTGTCAAGTTAATTTCAAACGCAGTTAAAAAAACTTACGAAGATTAAAGAGAAAAAACCGTTCAAAAAAAATAATATTAATAATCAAGACCTCATCAAGAATACGTGTTTAGCATATTGCTTATTCTCATACTAGAGTTGAGTTATTATGAAAATCCGTCTTTGTGACACGAGTCTAACAAATGGTCTCGCGTGCACCTCAGATAAAAGAATTAGTCATTGAGAAGCAAGTTCAACTCGGTTGGAGAGCTTCAAGTTAGAGATTAAAGATAATTTGTAGCTAACATTATCAACATCTGTGTGACCAACATACATTAAGGGTGTGTTTGTTTTTTCTAATAATTTGTAGCTAACATTGTTTGCGCCGCGCAGACCACGCTAGGGGCGAGCAAAAGTCGGGATTACCAAATTATACTCGATACCCGTACCTATTAATACCCGATACCCATACCCGTATTATAGTATAACATAGGTACTCGGTTATCATAATCTCAAAATCTCGGTATCGGTATCGGTATCGAGACTAAGGATGAGTACCCAAGTATTTAAAGTCTCGATCGAGATTTAAAAAACCCAACTTTTAAAACCTAACAATTTCTAAATGACATTTCATCAAACAACTTGTGTGCATCGAAAAACATAAGATTAATGTAACCTAACATATGATTAATCGAAAAACAAAAAATTAATGGTTGGATCATGTTTGGCATGTTTGGTTTGACATTTTTATAAGATTACAGATTGTTGCTTTGAATTTCTCTTTTTTTTGATAATATAACCTAACAATTTCTAAGTGGCATTTCATTAAACAACTTGCGTGTATCGAAAAACATAAGATTAATGTAATCATCCCAATACCAAAATCATACTCAATACAATATCCTTAAGAAGTAATGCAGACTCAAGTCATATTGTAGTATTGTAACTTTAAATACAAAGATATTATAACGTTAATTATCGGTCCTCGATATAACCTATATAACCCAATACCTGACCTATCAAATTCCCAAATACCAATTGATGTCCAATAGGTACGGTCTCGGTTACCATTTTTCCTATTTTTTGGTACTCAGGTCGGGATGGGAATACCTGAGCCATGCTCGGTTACCCGAGGTTGCTCACCGAGACGATGCAAAAACATGAATAAAGCTATCATAACAATAGAGGCGGATAAGAAAGAATAAAAAGATCAAATAGTATTATAATTCATCTAGAAATGGATTGATAACAAATACCAATATTAATCATAACACATGTTACTATACTCGGCAAAATGGACGGGTCGGGTTGGGCAACGTGCCAAGTCAGGATGGATTCGGGTTAGAATGAGTTCGGGTCAGAATGAATCAATATAAAAAACAGGTCAGAATGGGCATGGGTCAAGACGGGCTCGGGTCAGAATGGGTACGAGCTAGGATGGGTCAATTCTTAAAATTTCTTCCATCCCACCATCTCCCCAATTCAAAACCTTATCCTATATTTTCTAAGCAAATCGGTTAGAGATCTTCAGGAAACAAGATAATTAACCTTATTGGTTATATGTTTACAATATTTGATTTCTAAACAAAAATTGGAAACCATTTACATGATCTTGATTTCACTTTTCAATTTTTAGTTTATGTATCTTTAAGTTCTCCACCGGCTCTCACCTCCACCGGAAATGGAAACGACTACGACTTTCAACTTCATATATGTGAACGCTGCCCATACGGATCCACCATCGTGGTCACCAATCTCGTTCGGATCTGTCATCATTATCAACGAGCCCGTGCGAATCTGTCGTCATTATTGTCGCTCTCAATCGGATCGATCATCTCTTTCAGATCCAAACCAACACCTTCGTTACCAAACCACTAAACCGTAGCTACTCGATCAGAATATTCTAACATATGATTATAAGAGGTTATGTTCTGGTAGCAACTAAACTTGTGTTTCTATTTGGGTGAAAACCATCCATTTGTGCAAATGAATTGCCCATCTACACCCATCAAATATAAACATGAAGAAATACAACTCATTCTGACCCATTGATAAAAATAAAGTTGTCCAAATCAACCAATTGTTTTATAAAAATGATCCATACTAACCCATTTACCTGAGTATAAGTCAGGATTGTCAGCTCTACATGTTACTGACCAAGTTGCAAACAAATGAAAACTTTTACCTCCTTTTGCGCCATGTGTTACATCTAAACAATTTACCTTCGTGATAGTTTTTTTTTTGTCACCCACATTTGGTATGAAATAACAATGTTGCCTTTTTATAAGTAATTTCTAGATTTTATAGGATAATATTTCACAGGATCTGAATCTTTAATATTTGTTTATCCCACATGAAGGGTGGAATGAAAAAACAAATATAGAACTCAACGCTACAGTTAGCACACAATATTTAAATTCTAGACCATGGAATAACAATTTGATTTCAACATATGAATGATATATTATGACACCATGTCCCCTAAAGGCTCCACTCGTGAATTATAAGGGGCCATCTTGATTTTTGAAAGCTAAATCTACAGTTACCCGTTTCTTTTCAATCAACGATGTAGATTGGTTTTAGTTTCAATCAAGATTGGTTTTGACGGTTCAGATTTCAAGAGGCGTACCCACCATAAATAAAGGGGGTGACTAATTTTCAACGATTTATCGTTATGCATGCAACAAACACTTTTTAATTTTGAAATTTATCACCTATCTTTTTATCTTCATTTTTATGTTATAAAATTAAGTCATTAAATCTACAAAATAAAATTAAAAGATAGTTTGTAGCGATGGATGTAAAAGACAAGCTCAGAGACAACTTAATATATTTTTTTACCGTACATGTAGTAGCGGAACCTGAAATTATTTTTTATGGGGTCATTTTTTATATAATTAACTTCTAACAAAACTAAACAATAAGTAAATTGATTTAGGACCAGCGCGCTATAACGTGACCGTTAAACTGGAAAAAATAAGTGAAAAAACGTTGAACCACACACGCACATTACGGAGTGTCAACTCGTAAAATTTAGACCTAAACGCATAAAGGAAAATTTGAAAAGTATAAAGTACCAAAGTTGAAAGTAAAAAAATATATATATCGAGACTAAATTATAAATAAGTATTGGGTTAAAATAAAAATGTTAAAAAATGGTACATCTAATAAAGCACATAATACAACTTAGAATGTATACAAAACTTGAAATTTAGTATATATATAATTTTAATTTTTTGGCTTATTATTGTATTAGGTTGGTTAATGGTTATTTTGGGTTTTTATATTATTTGGCAATAGATAATCGGTTATTGTTTTATATGTTATTATATAATAAGTTATTAGACTTTCAATTATGAAATTTTAAACTTTCTATGAAGTTTTGAGTTTAAAACTTTTTAAGGGTAACGTAATTTATTCTTAGATGTAATGTAAAGTCGAAACATTTCTTTTACATGAAACTGCTAAATATTTTTTATATTACCCGTAACAAGTTGAGGGGTAGCGTAAGGTAAAACAGACCAAACATACGTCCGTCCCTGGATTTTTGTTTTCTTTTTAGTTAGATTCGCTACAAATCATATATAACCTCCCTATGATCTATTTGTCAACCTGAATTTGATATATAGTTATTTGTTCTTTAAATTATATGACTCTAATTTTCAAATATATATATATATATATATATATATATATATATATATATATATATATATATATATCAACCCTAATTTCTATATGGTGACTATTTAAAGATTTGTTTACTTGATATAAATTATCTTTACCCATATCTATATGCATAATTATTTGTAGGAATTAAAACAGAAACATTTTTATAACAAAAACTCCTAATTTTAAGATATAACTAATTTATTTTGTATATATCCAAATCATCAATAACAGTTTACATTATTTCTAACATCTTATCTTAACAACCACCAACTTATTATGATACTAATTATGTCATCAATATAAGATCTAAACATAATTACCAAAACACCCTCTTCCGCTCCAAGAACAGCAACGGTCCCATACTTTTTAAAACTCCATCCGTACTCCATTTACTCCACTTTCTCTAACTTACGCCTCCGCTAGTTTGCGCCTTTTGCTACCTTACGCCTAAATAACATGCGCATTCTATCATCCCCGAAACACCTACTGACTAGCATACACCACATGCGCATTCTAGCATCAACAAACTCAGGTGACGGAAAAGCCACCGGAGATGTATTGCTCTAGCTTTATTGCACGATTTTCCGGTGGAGACGACGTCGTTATTGTTGCTGCAACTTCCGTACGCTTCGAATCGACATAGATCCACCACCGACATTATCATCTAAACCAATTGAATCAACAAATCATTACAAAAAAAGAGCAATTAAGCAAAAGTTAATGAAATCAAACCTGAGAGCAAATTTTCGGATCGAAAACAGTATAATAATCAAATTGAGTACTCTATCAACGTTTTTCATCGTGGTTCTGTATACCTATAGCAATCGTCTCCGACGAAATCGTTGTGAATCCACTGAACTGAGCTGCATCTGAAGCGTCAAATCAACGGCACACCGATCAAACATTCAAACACGAGAAATCAGTAATCTCACTATCTCAGATCTCTTCAAAGTTCAATCGATATATTATGAAATCGTAATTTTACCTTTGACTGAAGGATCGTGAGAGGATAGGTAGAGGATTAGGAAGCAGAAGAGCGTGAGGATCGGAATCAGGTGAACTAATAATCTCGAAGAAGAAGAAGAAGAAGATAGAGGTGTTGATTTGATCTGTTGATTCGACTTTTGTAGCTTGTGTTCTTCGTCTACGGCAACGTCGTCGGTCGAAATCGATGGTGATTTGTCCTTCCGGTGGTGATCGGAGATGAAGTTGTTGACAGTTTGAGTGTTGTCTTTGATAACTCCGGCATTGGAAGCTGGTGATCCGAGTGATTGACGATGCATGTTTGCTTTTAGCTCAGTGAGATAGTGAAGTAACGAGTGTTTTAAAGGCTCAGTGAGTCGGTGCTTTTTTTTTTCTTTTTTTTTTTTTTCCGTTTTACCGTTACCCCACGTTAGGTTTAGGGGTTTTTACCTTACAAGTCCGCAGTTATGTTTGATTGATATAAATAATAAAATAAATCATTACTCGGTTGATTTTATTTTCGTAAATTAATTTCATCCACATTTTTTTTATTTCATCACTTCTTTCATCATTAGTTATCAACACCATCCACTTACCCACCACAACAACCACCACCGACCACCAAGATCGTTTGTCACCGGCAACCACCACTAGGCACGTCCACCACCATCACCAACCACTTGCCACCATCATCGCCGCCGATCACTGGCCACCGCCATCGCCGCCAAGCACCGGCAATCGCCGCCAAGCACCGGCAATCGCCGTCAAGCACCGGCCACCACCGCCCACCCGCGGTGCCGGCCACCACTGCCGAGAAAGCATATGATTAACTATATATTTAAATATATAATAAAAATTGACCATTAAATAAGGATGTTATTCGTAGTAAGGTACACCCTTTTATACTATTGAGATACTCTCTCTCACCATGGGCGGCTTTAAGGTGGGGCGGGGTGGGCGACTACCCAGTGTTTGTTCTTCTCAGGGGCCTAATTTTTTTTTTAAAATATTATATTATATATGTGTGTATAAGTATTTATAAAAACAACTATATGTTATTAATAAACTATTTAACAAAACCAATAACAATTTAATTATTTTGATTACTTGAAACTTAAGGCCCATGAAAATTGTAATTAGTTTAGTTCACTACCATTTATCAAATCTAAACTCATTTGAAAAATGTTATGAGAGTCTCATGATTTGCTTAACTAAGGAAATTAGATTGTTTTGTATAATACTATAATACTTTGGTTATTGGTATAATAATTACTGTCATATTATAGATTTTTTACATATGAATTACTGATTTTATATTATACAGGCTCATTGTTTTATAATTGCTCAGGCCTAAAAGTTTTCAAGGTTATTAGGAACCGGTCTTACTATCTTTCTTTATAATTTTAGAAAGAAATGAAGGGTGAAAGGATCTCTTAATGGTTCGGTGAAAACCATAACCTAAAATAATAGTTTCTAACAGTAATCTTGAAGCATTTGAAAACATATGATCAACAATTCCATTATAATTTTTTATTTGCTTTTAGCATTTTCTTATTTTGTTAGAACAACTAACTCTCGCATCTAATGATCTTATCATTAAATTTATATCATTATGTTTATCATGATACTTAAACCCTCACAAGTTTGATAATAACATAATAACATTGTAGTGTCTAGTCACCAGACATGTAAAATACGTTGTATTATCGGTCAGTGGCGGGGGATAGTGAGGGCCGTGGGTGTCCCCCTCTTTTTTTCGCCAGTAGTGTTAATTTTTAGCTAGATAGTGTTAATTTTTAGACCGTTAGTGTTAATTTTTGGCGCGATAGTGTAAATTTTTATATAAATATCGCACCCTTAAAAAAATTTATTCCTCCTATTGGTGCCTTGGGGAAAAAGAAAAGAAAACAGGTGCCTTGATGAAAAAGACACATAAAGAAATTACATCGAATATAATATTCTACTTAAGTCGCAGAGAGTTAATCCAAGATCGTGCACAACAAATCAACAATGGTGCTATGGGAAATCGCATTGACGACAGCTTATTTCTTAGGGTTGAAGAGGACATACAAGCATGTTCTTCGTATTCAACGTCGTCTTGTTAGCCCTAATTCTCCCAGGATCCGTCAATTCCTTCACAGGTAGCTCATCTCTTTGATTATCTTCTGCAGATTTGGATCAAATTTCACTAATTCGCCACTTATTCGAACGATTTTGATCATTATTTATGGATTACGATGTGTTGTTCGTCTCTTCGATTATATATCTTCTGTAGTTTTTGACAAATCTCACTAATTCGCCACTGATTTTGATAATTTCTTACATAAAAAATGATTAGCGAGGTATGTATGTTATATCGGTTAGTCTCTTCGATTATCTTCTGTCGATCTGGATCAATTTTTTACTAATTCACCACTGATTTTGATAGCTTTGAACATGAACTATGAATTACGAAGTATAAAAGTAACATCCGTTCTTCTCTTCGATAATATGCTGTAGATTTGTATCAAATCTCACTAATTCGCCACTGATTTTGATAATTTATAGCATAAACAATGAATTGCGAAGTATGCATGCTATATCGGTAAGTCTCCTCGATTATCTTCTGTAGATTTGGATCAGTTTTCACTAAATTTCAACTAATTTTGATAATTTTAACATGATCTATGGATTATGAAAATGCAATATCCGTCAATTTCTTCACATGTATGTCTTTTCTTCAATTATCTGCTGTATCCTTTGAATCAAATTTCACTAATTCGCTTCTGATATTGAGAATTTTGATCATAAACTATGATTTACGAAGTATATATGCTACATCCGTCAATTTCTTAACATGCATTTCATCTCTTCAATTATCTTAGTCGAATTAGATCAAATTTCACTAATTCACAAGTGTATTGATATTTTTCAACACAAACTATGAGTTATAATGTATGAACTATATATATGCCAATCTGAAGTTCTGAACTCTTTGTTTTGTTTTTGACTGATTGTTGTATAACAGTAAGACCCGAACCATATTCTGACACAACACTGAAAATTCACCGTGAGGTACAAAAGAGAGACATTGAAGTTGGTCGCAATCTAGGAAACTGGATTCTCCGGTGGCTTGACAGGATGAAACCCGCGGCTCAGATTCAAGCAGCTCGTCCTACCCAATACACCAGCAACCCGATAATAATACCAAAGAAACAATTGAGTGATTCGCGACACCAGATAACTGCACGAAGCGTTTGGTATCAGAAATCCAGAAGGCGTTTGGTTTCCTCGTCGAGGAACCTTTTGCTGACAGCATACCCGACGGTCTCAAAGCTGTTGAGACGTCAGGAGCCCGTCATGAATAATATACAGTATAGACGATTGGTATCTCGCCCCAATGGTTTTGAGAATGGAGTCATTCGCAGTGATATCATGCAGTGGTTGACTCGCGCGTAGTGGTGTTTATTTTCTAGGGGTGGATATAATATGGTGGTTGATTTATGATTGAACCACTTTTTAGCGTTTATATAGCAACTTTGAGATAATTTATAAACGAATAGTTTAAGGGTAAGATAGGTTGCACGTTGTGATTGATATTCTGTATGTGTTTAAGGCCAAGAAATAATATTATGTAAATACATACCCAATGCACATTTTCGGGAATACTTGCGCTTTTTCACAATTGTAGGGAAAAATAGTTATAGCCATTGTAACTTCCAATGATTCACGTTTATATTTTATGTTGTAAGTGTTTAATTGATCTTACAACTTATAGGGTGGTGATGGGCATCGGGCAACTTTCGTAAGGTTATTGCAGATTGCCTTATATAGTTAGTGGCTGGAAGCACATGTATGTTTGAGAATGTCAAAAACTAGTATTATGACCCTTGGCAGGGGTTTAAACTGTATAAAAAACTAACATTGAAACATCGTGAACTCACCCGTTGAAGTGGTTCGTAAAATTATGAAAAAACTAATGATGAAATGTTGCAGGAAGTTATGAACCCACACCTTAAGTCAGGTTGTAACTTAATATAAGAAAAACAAAAACTTGGTGTCGTTGATAATATTAAAAAATTTAAGAAAAAGAAATTAAACTGTCACAAACTCATGTGGTGTAACAGGTTGTTGATGATATTCACAATTTATGTATAATAAAAAAAGAAGCTACTTAAAATTTGATTCAGATCACTGATAAAAATAAGCGCGTCGCAAAGGCAAAAAAAAAAACTGTTGAACATATTAACGTTGAATATAATCACATCCTAGTCGACAAATTTGGATTTTATAAAACATCACTAAGGACATCAATAATTTATTTATAAAATAAGTACGTCGTTACGGTATACTCATAATTTTCAAAAGTATGTTATTAAAAGATATTATACTTAACTTGGGTTAGTATTCGAACAAATTTATGCTGGAACGTAGATAAGAATAAGCACACCACAAGGGTGTTTCAAAGATTGATAATTCATATTTTAAAATTTGTAAGACTCGTGATATTACCCAATTCACCATTTCGAACCTTATACAGAAGGTTCTCCCGACCGAGAAGAGGCGCCTCCGTCCAACCTCGATAGTATTGAATGCTCCTTCCATCCAAGCATGATAGTTGATTTTAGGGGAGTCTGGGCCATGTCTCAGTCCCAGTGTGGCATGACACATTTCACTCATCCATTCCACCGCCTGCCCAGATGCGGCTCCTTTTCTCATTATCATCTACCGCCCTTTCTTTCCTCTCCGTTATTCACGCATGAAGATCGTCGTATGTATACTCGACTTTGGGTGTCGGTGCTATAGTATAGGTAGGAGTACATCATGGCAGGATTAGTCACATGGGTAAACCAACCCTCCTCCAAGAAGAATTGTGTTATGCCCCCGATCCTTATAAAGCGAAAGAGCCGCCTAGTGATTCTTGGGTTGCAGCACGTTCGGTCGTGAACTCCTCGCGTCGATGTCTCCGTTTATAGGACTAACAAACGCCTCACATGTACAGGTACCTACTTAGTGTCGGTCACACATTCAACAAGAATCTCATCTGGAATGCAAATGTTCAACGCATTAAGGATAGTTCTGACGAGATCTCCTTGAACCAGTACCCCCTCAATAATCAAAGGATTTCCACATAAAATCATCTCATTCGAACCATGGAGATTATTTTCTTGAACCGGTATCCCCTCGAAAACAGTATTTCTATGTGCGATGGTCAGGTCTTTTGGTATAAATGACTTGTGATAATATAGCTAGCGAAGTAGGGCACAATGGCAAACAAAGCGATAAGGAACAGAGTCTGTAGATGCCCTTCTATATTTCTTTTCAGAAAAAAAGTGAATCTATAGAGAGATAATAGATTGTATACTTTTAATACCTGAAGGTGAAATAAGCAAGGCTAAAGCGAGTCTCCAATGTCTTTATCTAGCCTTAAGCCAAAGTAGTTAGTAGTCATTGTTCCTTAGTGCGACTAGTTGCGAGTATTGGCGAGGGGTTGCGCCCTCTTAGTAGCGCATCTTCTCTTTTGGTTGTGTGAGTAAAAACAACTCTTAGTCCTTTGCTACAACAACAAACATAGCAACAACTTACTATTGAGGGGCCTCACTCCCTAGTTAGGCCAAAGTGCGAGGATAATAAAATATGACTAAATGTATTTATAATTTTAAAATATTTAAATTAAAAATTAATAATAAAAACTAAGGGGCCCTTAATGACTATGTACTGCATGTCAAAATGTATATATAGTAATGTTACGTTTTGATGCAAAACCAGTTCATTTTCTATAAGCTTCGGACTATTGTCAATGTTTTTCTATAACACATAAGCTTACGTAAAGTTTTGGTTTTACACCGTGACACCTTAGGGTTTAAGTAGTATGTTCTTAAACTTTGAACATGGCATTATGGTAATGTTCATAATACCCAACTTTTTACTTTTTACACGTGTGTGTGCTTAGGGCTAGTTTTTATTGACGTTTTCATGCAAAAACCAGTTTGTTTTTTATATAAACTTCAAATTATTGCCAATGCATTTAATGTAACGCATGGGTTCACGTAAAAGTTTTGGTTTAGGCCTTAAATTTGTAGGTCATATGACCCAAGCTTTTACTTCTTACACACGCGTGTGGATAGGGATAGTTTATTTATAACGTACATCGATCCATATGAGTGAGCAACAGATGAGGTGAATTATGACGAGTGCAATATTCAATCATGCACATAACCTGTTTGATAAAATGCCTGTGGGTTTTACATCCCCATTTGAGATCTATACACCTTACATTCTATAGCAACTATCTAATCACAGTTGACTTAGGCTTAGTTATGAATATTTTTAATGGTTTGAGCTGTATTCCTGCTGGTCATAATCTTCGTCGTGTGATGGTACAAGACCACAAGATTAAGGTGAGTCGATATCCATCACATGAGCACAAGGTTAAGGTGAGTCGAAATCGAACAATTGATCAAATAAATCACACACTATGCCACCTGTTAGCAAAATCAATAACAATTTGTTGACCTCTGTTAACTCTCGTATCACTTCACTTGTTGGTCCTGTAACTCGATAACATTACCCAAATGGAATCCAGAAGCCAGTGAGTCATCCTAATACAAATTACAAATCACCAACTTATGTGCAGTATATTTACTATCAACAAACCATTGACTTTCGTTGACTTCTATAAACCGAACCCGAGACCAAAACTGATACTTGCTATAATGGAGAACTGATGACCAAATTATTATGTTTTGGTCCAGTTTCAGGCCATCTTCGGGACGATAAATGGTAACATAATCACATGGCTGTAGTCAATAGCAAGGGCACCTTTTATAAACAGGCATCGTTATTTAAGACCTGCTCAAGTACAGTAAGGTAGAATTAAGATCCGTCATCTCATTTCATATATCATACATTTGTCTCACCTATAATACTACAAACTATGCTGTATAGTTCAATCATGTAGTTGAGACAGATGTGTGACATACGAAGTAGTACGGGCATATCCAAGCTCAATAAAGGATCAGACACACATTAGAGTAGAATATGCACAAGTGACAAACTCCTTATTTCTAAGTAATTTGAGGATTCACTCAACTACAGTAAAGTAGAGTTAGGATTCTTCGTAATAGGTACAACGCATTTGAACTCAATAAACCAACATATATTACAATATAGTTTTAATCATCTGCAACATGAACAAGTACCAACAGGAAGTTGATCTATTTTGGGATACCAAGAGAACAAAGTATGTAGTGCGGGGATATCAAGTTGTTTCTTTTCGTAAGAAATATGAGATGAATGTTGATATATCAAATTATACCATCTTCCCATCAAACTTAACTTCTGATTCAGTGAAAACTTTCGATCTCTACAAGAATCATGAAGCTTCTTGTCATTTCAACCACTTTGTTACATCCTGAAGACTATGTTTAAAGCCTGAAGACTATCTATACCAAAAGTTTCAACTTGTCATTTCAACCACTTTGTTACATCCTGAAGACTTTGTTACATCCTGGAGACTATCTATACCAAAAGTTTCAAAATATTAATACTTCTTGAATATGTTTAAAGCCTCTACTATCTTAAACTATAAGAAGTGTGATCACTCATCACTAATCAAAACAACTTTTACCGTCTCCCACCTAAGTATCTTCTAGTGGATTCACTCAGGCCTTTGAAAGCAGTGGCATAAGAGTAAAACATAACTTAAACCTACTAGAATATATTCTTCAATATGAACTTCATTTTCTATAATTACCAACCTCCAGTTTCCTATCGTTCCAAGAATCAAGCTTGATTTTACAAAGCGCGAGACGCTATGAGGAACTTGGGTCCTAAAATCCGACACATGAGGCACGGGGAGCTCTGAATTCTTTAACAGCTTCAAAATTTATACTTTCCTAGTTGCAAGAAACTTCAGTCAACAAGATACCCAAATAGAATCCAAGCTCAGGAAACTAGGTAACAAGTAAATAAAATGTGCATAAAGTTTAGAGCTATTAAAATATGACTCTTAGAAACACAAACATAAGCTACAGGGCATCAATATTATGATCATTACAGTGTGACAAGAAGTTAAGAGCTATTGTTTTCCATTGAGGTCTTGATTTCTCTCTTTTCGTCATTTTTATCTCTCTCAAACAATGTAACAATCCATACAACAAATCAACAATCAATCAATAAGATGTATTCATAACAAGACATTTTCTTGCTGTTGACACCATGACCTAAGATGGTCCAACATTTAAGTTATTCAAATATGTAGATGTTATTAAGAAACTCTTGAGAGTTATCAGTACAAGAAGACACCATATTCTCCCTCTCACTACAAGAAGACACCATAGAGGCACAGAGTTTCAAGGAAGAACTTAGCTATAAGATAGTGTACTTCAAGCATAGGTTTGAGGTGGATAATTAGTTTTCAATTCACTAACATACGGCGGTGCTTTACAAAAGCTACACCAAGGTCTACACATTCACATAAGTGCAAGAAACAAAACTCGGCACCAAAATATGAAACAAAATTCGGCACCAAAATATGAAACAAAAACTCAGCTTGAATAAATAGAAAACTGTATTCTTCAAACACAAATGATTATATCAATCTAATAGCTTCAGCAATCAGGTTAACATAACATCAATATAATGTCACAAAGTTCTACAATCTCATATGGGTTTCAGAAATATAACTCAAGTACCTGAAACATGACAACAATCAGTACCCAATATCATCAGGATCTCCAACATACTCAGCAATTTGCTCTAGCTTAACATTTAACAACGCATGTGTGTCTGCATCACGAACAACAGCCGTTTCATTATCCATATCCTTCTCCTGTAAACTCCCATAAACACCCTTATGCCTACCATACAGAACAAGAACAGGTCCACCACGCCGAGGAAGTGCAGTCTCAAGAAACTCCTGGTCAACACCTTGTACAAGCTCCCTACTATTATCCATAGAAATATCACAAGTAGTTGGACCAACAACATCTACAACCTCACCCTTTTGCAAATACAATCTTCCCCCTTTCAGCTCTTTACTGATGATCCTAACCCGAATATGACTACTTAACCATGATTTCAAAGGCACTGCAGGCGCAGCACTCGTCTCATATCTCTCCCGCTCCCTTTTACTACTACTTTTCTTATCATAACGCGGATCATGCTTATGATTCCGACTACTCGACGAATCTTTACTCCTATCACCATTATGAATCCTCTCTTTTCTTTCCCCATTACTAACTGTTTCCTTCTTCACTTTTGCATCTCGTTTATTGCTATCTTTGCTCGGTGGCATGGGCAAATCATTCACAAACCCTAACCCTTCTTTCCCAGTCCTTTGCTTGAACTCAAACACCTTAACATCTTCTTTAGCATTCTTCCCAACTCCTTTACCTTCATGCCACCCATACCCTTTCAACAACGCAGCCGCGAAATTCTCCACCGGCATTTCTTCAAACTCATCCATCCCTCCATGCTCAGGCAAGCTAACCAAATCATTCCTCAACTTATTCAACATTAATTGATCAATCGAACTCGAATTCGATTGAAATTTGTCAACTTTAGGGTTCTTATCAACCTCAGAATCCTTCTTACCACGAAGATTTAATCCATACGATATGTTCGTATCAACGGGGTCGACAGTAGAATCTACAACCTCAAATTCGAGATTGGGGTCTTCTGATTTATCCGGTAGATCGATGCTCTTCACCTTCTTCTGGGGTCTCCATTCGTTGGCGATCGGAGCGATTACATCAGGGGTTTTGAAATTAGGGTTAATTAGGGTTTTTGACGGATCGAACTCTGTGACGAATTCTTTCTTCGGGGACGATGATGATTCGTCTTGTGAAGGTTTTAATGAGGGTTTTGGGGGTTTTGATGATGAAAGAGAGAATGAGAGTTTCATCGTACCTTGTGGGTGTATGTGGGGATGGAGATCCGATAGTGGAAGATGCACGATAGAAGGAGATCAAAGATCCGTTGTATCTTCAGTGTCAGTGGGATTGAAAAATTATGCCAATTTGTTGATTTCAGAGCAAATTCGTCTTCTGATTGTTGCAGAGTTGAAGGTAAGATGAGGGTGTTGAGATGGTAACCTGCAATGTGAACTCTTGTCTTCTACAAGAGACAAGAGTGCACACGTTTTAGAGTGTGCGATTGATTTGGTGCTTCAAGGTTTTGGGCTTACGTTATATTCAAACGTATGAAAAGGACAAGTTGAATCTAAGTTTTAAAATCATCGAAGTTTTAAAATCCGATTGAGTCAGAAGCTAATCTAGTTAAAAGTTCAAACTAGGTATACATCTGATTGAAACTTGGTTGTTTGATTCATTAAAAAACCGTATATTTTCTAATCAACTAGAATCATTAACAATTTTAATCAACTACTAAATCAAAATCGGAACAATCACACCACCACCACAACCACCATCGTCACCGTACACATTCCGACCAAACACCGGAGGGGGGTCGCGCAACAGATGGGTTTGCCCGAGGGTTAAGTTAGTTTTGCTTATAATTTCAACATACATATAGTCTTTACAAATAACATAATAATAGACATTTAACCACTTTTTCAATCTTGTTTGTACAATCTCGTAGGTTCGGGTCAGAGTGGATTTGAATCAGAACGGATCATCTAAAATTTATTATTTTGGTTCGACTTAAAACAAGATTTAACAAAGGGTCGGGTGGTTATCTTCTGATAAACACACAACCTAAAAATCCTATGTAGCATGGTTGTTGACTTTTGTCCCGTTAAATGCAAACGTCTTCTCCAAGATCATTATTATCATTTTTACTTTCATTCAAAATGATAATGATTAAACTTTGAATCAATCTTGCTAAGCATTGACAATGTTCGATTGATGATTGATATTCAAATCAACACTTCGCAAACAACTAAAAACTGAGATCGTACCCATATGTGTTTCTTCATCAATAGTAGATCTGTTATTGTTTTTTGTGTGTGTTAAAAACATATAATTCAATATTATATACTTATACTTAGTTTTGAGGGGCTGTAATTAGAGGTGTACAAACTGTGTTTAAACCCAAACCGGTTTTGGGTCCAAATCAAAACCGATTTGGTCAACCAAGGTCAAAACCGGTTTGGCCCTAAACTAGTTTGGGTTGGAAACCGGTTTCTAAACCCCAAATTCGAACCCTACCAAACCGGTTTGGGTCGGTTTGGAAACCGGTTTGGGTCGGTTTGGAAACCGGATTGGGTCGGTTTGGAAACCTGTTTGGGTCGGTTTGGAAACCCGTTTGGGTCGGTTTGGAAACCGGTTCGGGCCCACACCGGTTCGGTTCATTTTTTT
>BJCM01084387.1:0-11545 GCA_018326385.1 Flaveria bidentis
TGAGAAATTCGTGTTTTTGCGTCCAAAATACCTTAAACCTTTGAATTCTCAAAATCCAGCAGCTTCAGTTGCACGATTGACTCAATCGCACGACTGAATTCATCCGTATCCCTCATACACACGATTGGACTCATTCGTACATCCATTCGTACGACTGAACTATATATTCGCATTGTTCATCCGCACCGGTCCATTCGCACAATTGATTCATTCGCATTGGTTCATTCACACGTTTGAGCCATTCGTATTGTTCAATCGCACGAGCTGTCCAATCGCACACCTTCATTCGCACAAGTAAAATAGTTTCTTCTAAAGTTTAAAGTTGATAGTAATGGAGGATCAATATTTAGCGTTCACCGCGGGGAGAGATTCAAGGATCCAGAATCTATTGCTTTTGGAAAATGAAGTGGGGAATCATAACAAACCCCCTAAGCTAATCACGTTAGATGATTACCCATAGTGGAAGCAAAGATTCGAGATCTACTTGAATGGCGTAGATCCCAATCTGTGGGAGTCGATAGAGATAGTGTATAGCATGCCTGTAGGTGCAGATGGAGTCAAACTTACATTAGGAAGCATGACTAATGGACAAAAGGTAAAGTACAATGCTAAGAAGAAAGTATATGGTTTGCTAACTGAGTCAATTCCTAAGGACAACTTCCATCAATTTTCTGAGAACAAGCAAGCTAAGAAGTTGTGGGATGCATTGGTAAAGAGGTATGACGGAAATGCATCGTTAAAAGCTGTAAAGGATAAAGTGTTGAAGAAGGAGTTTGACAACTTCTCGTCAATGGGAAAGGAGAGCTTGGACGACGTCATTGATCGGTTCTACCACTTAATGAGTGAGCTGCACACTCATGGAGTTACCACGTCTATGGAAGACAAAGTTTTGAACTTTGCAGATGGGTTGCCAGAGAAGTGGGTTTCCTTTGTCTCCAACTCAGACAGAATGATATGCTAGCGAAGTTAGACATCAATGACTTCATTCTGAAGCTGAGAGATGAGGAGTTGAGGATGAAGTAAAGGGCCCAAAAGTCTTCATATGATCAGAATTCGGCATTGTACAACTCAACTCCACAAGCCAAAACGTCTGGAGCGCCACTTCAGACGGCATTTGTGTCAAGTTCAGCTGGTCCATATACATAGCATTTGTGTCATGTCTACACTTCTTCAGGATCCGACACGTCAGGGTCGTCTGGTACCCAATACATAGCACCTGAAGCCAATGCTACAAAACTAAAGACCGAGAATCTCAGGAATGTGATAGTAGAGGTAGAAAAGGAGAACATGGATCTCTTAGCAGCTGTGGTCCACTCCTATGATGGGTTAGTTGCTGGGAAAATTAGGAACTGCCATCTGGCAGATGAGGACTACAAGAAGGTAGACGAGACAAAGCTGGAGAGAATGGACATCATGTGGGCCTTAGCAAGTGCCGTCCGGAGAGCTAAGAAGTTTGTCAAGAAGACCGGACATAACTTGATTGCTACTAAGGACACAACTTTTGGTTTTGACAAGACCAAAGTTACCTACTTCAACTATGGGGAAAAGGGGCACTTCAAACGTGAATGTGTGCCCAAGAAGACAGGAAATGGAAATCCATTTTCATCCTTCAATCGTCAGGATAAACCGACAAGTAGTCCTACTTCGTCAAACAAGGATCCTAAAGCCTTGACCGCTCATGATGACGAAGGACAAGATTGGAGCTTTCGGTTTGTGTCTCCGGGAGAATCCAACATTGCTAGTGTTGATGACTTAGATGACGACTCAGCAAGTGAAGGTGAAATTGCAATTGTACCCTACGTATTAAATCGTACCTTAGCCATCCAGAGACTTCTAAGAACCTGTTCCAAGTTCATAGATCGCACTAGATCGATTAGCAATCATCCTTAAGTTTAGATTTAATCTACAATTGATTCTACGTGCGTTCTCACTGATTGGATCGCCAATCAAATAGGATTACGCACTATTTGAGTTGGTATACACGTATATCAGTTAGTACTTAGTCCCGTACACGATCCTAACAAATAGAAATTGAGAAGCAATATATTGCAATATTTAAAAACAAATATCTTTGTTATTCTTAAGTTTCTGTCAATTGTGTACATGTGTTCATAGTATCATAATTGAAGCCCTGGTTCCCTATTTGATCTGTTAAGTGTTCTAAACACTCTTCTCATTATGAGACTAAGTGTATTGACCATCCCTTTAAACGGTCTTGCAGTCATAATTCATATAATAAACTTTTTTGAAAATGATTTCATAATTTAGTATCCTTTGAATCTTTTAAACTTGAATTTGAATTTATTCTCCTTATAGCAGTAGGTATTTAAAACTTAGAAAATTTAAGTGAATTTGGTTGAGTTTAAAATTTTAAAATGTACTAACTCAATTGAAAATTAACAAATGTGCATAATTCATTATGTTCACTTGTTTTTAATCTCAAATTGATTAATGAATTTCTAATTAGTGTATTGTGTATTCTTAGTGTAAAAACACTTAAAAACTTTTCTAAGTGCTACTAATACAAAATTGATAATATATAATGAGATTTACATCATTCTAATTCATGCATACTTATACTTCGTTTTGTATCAATAGATAGCTGAATTAAAGTTTGAGCCAAAGCATAACGTAGTATCTTTTCTTAATGAAGAGGTTTGTGATGTTGTTGGATATGAAGAATTGATTAGATATCTGTTGAGGACAAGATATGTATATGCCATGTGTGTTCGTCCAGTAATCTATGCATGGTTGATCAAGATATTCAAGATTACAATTGAGTTTAATAAGGATGATGAAGGAAGAAAGGTCGTAAGAGGATTCATCATAGAACAAATGATGATTGAAGTCTGAGCAGTCAATCAGAGATGCTCTTAGATTTAGAGAAAATGATGCATAAGATCTAGCATAGCTTACATTAAATTAATGTAGAGAGACATTCATGGATATAGGTCATCCTGACCCTTTTCCTATGAATCAATTCTTTAGAACTAAAGTGTACAATTACTAGAAATTGTATGCTATATCTTCCAGCACTGCATGTCAAAGAGAAGTGTTGGGTGGAATTCATTTCCAGTTAACATTGCATCTCCAATAGTTGCAGTTGCTACTAATAGAAGATTCAATATGGCAAAGTGGATTTTGAACGGGTTTGTGTTCAATTTGGAGAAAGGGATAAGGAACAAGTATTTGATGTATCCAAGGTTCCTTCAAATGATAATAAATGAAGAATGCCCCGATTTCTATGTCTATGGTATTAGTGGTGAAAGATTTGAGCTAGAACACATGTATGAAATAGTTTATAAGAGACTTGTTATTATAACTCAAGCCCAAAATGTATCCCTATGTTTGATTATATGAGGTCTATAGCAAGAGATGAAGTAAACATTCATGAAGAACACTTTCACTTGACTGGGAATGAACCAATTAACCCTAATGACTTGATAGAAGATGTTCCTCAAGGTCTGTCTGAATCTGAAGTTGAAGACAATGATGATGATGATGTATATGAACCTGATAATAAAGAAAGTTCATCTAGTAGTGATGATGAAAATGACAACGATGCTGGTGAGAATGTGATTGAAACAGAGAAGAGGTAGATAGTGAAGAGATTCAATCAAATAATATAAATGAAAATGTTGATGATGTTGAGAATGGTGATGATATGAATGATAAGGAGAATGATGTAAATGATGAAGTGAATGTTACTGATGATATAGATGAGAATGTAGATGAAGTTTTTGAACAACAACATAACTTTGAATTTAATTACACTAATGCAATTATGTCTGAGCCTATTATTCAAAATGCTTCACTTGTTGATGAATCACCAATTCATATCACTCGGGAAATAGTAATTACTGAGAAGTCTTTCATCAAGACAACACAAAATGTGTCTTTCTAAACTAAAGAAACAAATGTTGATGAGATTATTGATTCATTGAAAGAAAAGAATGATGAACATGATAAAATGATTAAGAAGTTAATAGAACAAAAATGAAGTACTAAAATCTAAAACATTTAAGAAAGACATGATGATAAATGAGCTTGAAAACAAATTCAAATTCTTGAATGATGAATATGAAAAGTTGAAAGAAAGCTTAAAGGATCAACCTAAAGAACCTAATGTTGTACTAATAGAGAAAGAGAGAAAAACTAAAAGTTCTCTCTTTTGTGATTGAAAGGATATCTAAAGTTGATAAGAGAAAGAGAAAGATAGATGATATTGTTATTGAATCATCTTCTAATCCACAATCAAAAGTACTAAAAACTATGGATGAATCACTTAATGTTGATGAAGTTGAGATACAAAAGCAAATTGAAGCATTAGATGATTTAGATTTTGATTTTCTAGATGACGGTATGATGAAGTATTAAATGAAGAAGATGTGTATGAAATTGTTGATTCACCGGTCAGAAATGTACAAGAAGACATCCTGATAGACTTTAATGATAATGACAATTATATGGTTAAACATAAGTACAACCGTGTCTTCTTTGATGGTCTTATAGTATCTCAAATAAATGAAGAATATGAAAAGTGTATGTTGGCTGAGTCTACTACTCCTGTTGATCCAAATGAAATTTGTGTAGAGTATGGTGAATGGACCTTAATGAGTGAAAGTATAAACATGGATGACATACCAGCTTCTGAGTTGTACCATCCTAATCTTGAAGAAATAAGCATACTTGAATTGAGGATGTGGTTACAATCGAGAAATTATCAAAGAAAGAGACTAAATAGACTTCAAGGAACTTCTCTAAGGAACTTAGTTAGAAGTTTTCAACAAATTGAGAAGCAAGTAACAAGATGATAATGCTTGATATGGATAACACACAATACTTGGAGATTACCAAAAGAACACGAGTTTTGAAGCCTCAAGAGATTAAATCTATGGAGTTAGTGAGAAGAAGTCATGAAACAAGAGAAGAGTTGATTAAGATGTTTGTAGAAACTAGAAAACAAGTATACAAGGTCTTAGTTAATTAAAAACAATTGTGGAATGAAGCTAGATCTGCTGGAGACATAGCGAGAAGTGTTTTGGAAACAGAACAATCAATCTTTGAGTTGTTGAATGCTATGATTGTTCCTAGTAACACAAAAAAGGTGAAAATAATAGCATAGAAGTATGATGTAGTTTTGATGCGTCTTTTATCAAGAGAGTTAATGCTACATATATGATGTATATTACTTCTACTCAAGAATTATTGCTTTGCCTTCCAAGATTATAAAATTTACACAAGTTACCTCTAATCAACCCAACAAAGGCTGTAAGAGAAGAAAACTTTGTGAAGCTATTAGATCGGGGGCATTTCAAGAATGACATCATTTTGTCAAACAAGATGTGACTAATAAGATAAAGAATACTTTAAGAGCATTAAGAGTAAAAGGAAGGGCACCTCAAGTTCAACTTAAGAAGAAAGTTATTTGGATGCGTACAACAATCAATACTTTGACAAAGTGACTATTCGTGGATTGAAGGTGATAGATGGTACACAAACGTAAAAATCAATCTTGAGATGGTTTTATCATGCAGATTCTTTCCGGCTGATGTTAAGAAGCTTGGATGATTGGGATAAAGACATAATTTGTTTTTTTGGAGTGTTTGAGCTTAAATTGCTACATTCGAGTTACATCTCATTTTTGTCGAATCAAAAGTTTGATTGTGTCGCATCTGAAGTTGTTGAAAATGACAGAAAGTACTTTATGACAATCATTAAAGTGATGAATGCAGCTTAGAGTGGATGTCATTATGAAAGCTCTAGCATATGTAAACATTGTAAAGAAAGATATCAAGAATATTGAGTTCATGAGAATTCCAGGTAAAGGTATTGTGGAAATTCATTCAAATGATTATCCTAAACCAATTGAATTTTATGCAAATATTTATTTAGTTGGGTTGTTAAAAGAGACGTTGGAGGTTATGAATCAGATGGAGATTAAAACAAATGACTGAAAATCAGAGCAAGCTATTTTAGCTGCAAAATTCAAATCATCAATTAAGTAGACATTGAAGGAGTTGAAGATATACAAATAAAAACGAAATGTTCACAATCAAAGAAGAACCAAAAGAATTTATGATAGACCGAAGACAAATGTCAATTTTAGGGGAAGTATTGTTGGAGTTCTTTTGCAGATTAGCATTAGTCATTTTGTTTGTTTGTTATAGTTTAGGGACTTATTTGTAAATATATGTTCATTTTGTTTTCATCATTAGTATAAATAGGATATTATATGTATTTTTGCAGGTGTTCTAAACAGTTAGAACTTTTTGTTATTCACTAGAGCATATTGTATCCATTTGCATTTACTTTTAATAAAACAACCATGAATTTTGAAGTATTTGCTTGTGTTTGTTTACTTTGTGTTTATAACTGATCATATTACAATATCATTACAGATCGATTCATTTGAATTTATCATTTTTCCTATTACTTTATTTATTCTTTTCTTTATTAAAAATATTAGGTCACAATGGACGTCATAATTTAGAAGATTGAATCTACAAGCCCTTTTGGTCAACACAATCCGTTTTAAATCATACAAAAAGTTATTCGTTCCACCCGGTAACATGTCTCTATAGTTATATTTCAGCATACATTCCATAAGATACGCATAAGTAAATATCAAGACATTTGTTAATATACATACGGTTGTTCAATAAAGAATCAAAACACGTGAAGCTAGAAATACGAAAACAGTGAAACACAAACACTAGCACTGATCTGCGCGATAACGCAAGCTGCACAACAGAGAAGATAAGCCAATGAAAGCATCCTTGATGTAGACATGAATTTCGGGCGAATTGAGGGCTATATAACAGTAGACCAACTCCTCAATATCATTCCAATCTTGAACCTTTACGTGTCGAATCATCTCTAGTATTGACTTTCTTATATCAAGATAAGGATATGACGAGTATTTAACCACGCAATCGCTGTCTGCAAACACCCCACGAACATCCTCCGGCAAACTTGCTGAAAAGCTAACTCTTTCTCTTCTTATCTTCATTTGGTTGTGGTTGTTGAGTTCTTGATGAATTGTTATAATGGCGTTTGGAGATAAGGTTAGGTGGGTGGAATGGACATTTGAGGTTGCAGTATATATAACCATATAGCATTATAGCATATATGCAAGGCAAGACTTGCATGAATGGGAGCCTTCAATTCATGTGTAATTAATATTGATCATAAGCATGTGAGATGTTTTGGTGATTTCGTGATACGCAGGTATCTCTAAGGAAATTGATCCTTGTAATAAATGTAAACATTCTTTGGTGTGTAAAAGCATTACAACTTACTACTTATTAGGGGTGACAAGTTCCCCAATAAACAAATCGGATTATGAGTCAGATTTTGAATCGGATCATACAGGTTCGGGTTGAGTCAAATCCATGGAGATTTATGTGTTTTTGGTATTTACATTTTTGAGCAAATTCTAAACCAATTACTTTTAGTATTTTTTTTAATTCAAACTTATGTTGTGTTTTCAAGTTTTTGTTATAGTTAAAAATATAATTAAGTGGAAATAAAATAAAAAACAATTGTGTTTTAGATGCTTTTTAACCAAAAAATTTGGACGGAATTGAATGGAAGATATTTTAATGATCTTTCTTTACTCTTTCCACCCAAATCAGAATGAAGTGAAAACAACTTTTATAACAATCCTTCATTCTACTATTTTACATAATTAAACTAAAAGATTGAAAATGTATAATACTAAAATTACAAATTTATTTTCTTTTCCTCTCAACCCACGAACACATAACCTCTTTTATTTCTTTTCTTTTTTTCATTTTATTTGAAATATAAAACACATACTAAAATTAAATATTTTTTTTCTCTTTTCCCTTTTCTAACTTTTATTTCTCTTGTTTTCTTTCATTTAGTAAACTATGGACAATAAAGTTTATTAAGACCACACCTGCCGTGGTGCCACCTAGTTACCATATATCATTAACTCTTTAACTACATTTTATAAATTGTATTAACTAGGAGAATACCCCGCTTTTTGCCGCGGGTATGGCTATGTATGTTCCCACGCGCTGCTTTGAGATTGTTACACATGTAACTTTACGAATTCGGGTAGGTTTCAAACATAGATACAACATGATGTTAAAGTTATAATTTGTTTGAACAAAAATGAAAATAAAATAAAATAACAAAATCAAAACAAAAGAAGGATAAATAAGAGTTTTATCCGTGGGGACAGCGAATGAAAGCACTTATTCTATTCCACATAATACAATTGAATTTAGCCACGACCACTATGTATACACCCTAAAATCTCAACACTAACATATATAGAATAAAATTTGGATAAAATTAACAAACTCATGGAATAATATGTTCTTTGTATCTGATATCAATAAAAACAAACACTCTGAATTTGATATGTTAGTAGAAAAATAATTAACTTGTGGTGCAACTAACGTGAAAACATTGGCAAAGTATTATAGGTGCCGGGAGCGGCCCCCACCCCCTTTTTTTCGCAGTAGAGTTAATTATTTATTCGGTAATGTAAATTTTGTGTCCGGTAGTGTAAATTTTTTAATATATGACGAGTTCACCCTCTAAAAAAATAATTTCGCCCTCGCCTCCCATATAAAATCGTCCAAGCAACGCCACTGCGTGAAAATAAACCAAATGTTAATCAACTTGATGCCATCACGGTTAATATACTTCAAATAATTCAAAAGGTTTAAGCAATGTTATTTTTGTTTACATCGGTGTTATGTTGCTAGATTAACACTGTTTGCCTGCATAATTTTGAAAAAAAAAACATACAATTTCTATTTGTAGATTGTTCGAAAAGCAAGTGTAAATACACATAGAAAATTGCAATTTAAACCACTGCTTAACGTGTTTATGTTATCAATGTATACAATTAATTCAGATCAATGTACTAAAAGATATCAGAGTTAACTCAAAATTGCAAATCTAAAAGCTATCCTCCGAGGCAAATGATCTAGGTATTTACTATTTAGGTTAATCATGTTAAGAGTTGCTACCTTGACGTAAATTAGTTTTTAATTTAGGTTTTTTTAAAAGTTGAATGTTCAAAAGCCCAAATTTGCTACTTACGTTAATCTCAAATGCCATTCACGGACAAACAAACATTTACAAACAAAAACTCATAACTACAAAGACTAAAAACGATATGCAATTAACAAACCAATACATAATCAGATTGTTGGAATATAATCTTCTAAATCCATGTGGTTTAAAGTTATTGGATCAAATAAGTAAATAGGCTAAAGTATGTTGTATGTCTATTATGTATTTATGTAAAGTTTGGGGTTCAAGTGTGTTTACGATCAAAATTAGAAACCGTCAAAATACGTATATATATGCGTGTGTCTGTAAACAAATTGATGTAGTGGATGATTGTAAAATCAACATTAAAGTTCTAGTGTATTGAATATTGTGATTCATTTGTGAGTTCATAAGTTCATCCTCGGCAACAATTGGTATCAGAACATAGGGCTCTTGAAGATTCAAGTTTCATATTTGTAGGTACAAAACCACAATCAATGGTCGATTGCTGCACGATCACAGAGGGATTGATCGAGTGCTTTGGAGTCTGTAAACGAATTTGAGGGGGCAGGAACAAGTACAGTTTCTGTTGTTATTGTTGTGTTGAAAATGAACAAAAAAAATGAAAGAGTGATTTTGTTGTCTATGGCGATAAGGAAGAAGCCAATCACGCTGAAGTTGATTGTTGTTCCATACATTGATTATATAGAAATATTAAAAACATAACTGAGGTTTTGTTGTCTGTTAGTAAAAGCCAACCACAAGAGTTTGGTTGGTCTTTTGATCTGGGATATCAAAATCTGAGAATTTTGGTGTCGATTACGAACCAGAGTTTGTTGTGTCACAAAAAAAAAGAAACAAGAAGTGTTCTTGTTGTCTATTGAATCATGAAATAAGGAGTGTGTTCGGGTAGTCTAATAAAGTTGCAAAACAAGAATTTTGGATTGCTTGTTTGTTAATTGATAACAAAAAATTGATTTTTGTTGTTGTTCGTGTTTTAAGTCCGAAACAAAGATGTGTTTGGTGGCGTAAAAACCAATCGCATCAAAGGAGAGTTGTTATTGGTATTCCATTGTAGTGAGAAGTTTTACGTCATGTTTCCGCGTTTACTTAAAGAGAGAGAAAAATAAAACACTTTCTTTTTATTTCTCTTCTTTTTATTTTTTTCTTTCACTCAATTTCTTTTCATTTTGGAAGGAGTTATTTTATCCTTCATTTTTCTTTCATTTTTTTTCCTTTAAAAGTAAACTCGGGAACACAAATTTCTAACAGTCCTTTTGTTTTCTTTCATTAAAAAAACTCTGGAACACAATTATTTTTTATTTCCTTCCACTTCTTTTATTTTCTCTCCTTAAATGAAACTCAGGAACACAACGTTAAAGTAAAAAAACACACAAGGGTGTTACTTTTTATTTGAACATTGTTGTTCGGAAGAAAAAAACAAAAGAAAGTTTTTTTGGGATTTAAAGAAAATAAACAAGATTGGTTTATCAGTTCGGAATTTTAGAAGCTATTGTTTTGTTTTCAGGCTAGTGCTATTTCTTTCTACAAACTATCACACAAAGGGGTGTGGATTATTGTTTGTTTTCATTTTTGTTTGCTAATCGCAAACAAGGCCACAAAGCTGTTGTTGTTGTCTAGATTGGAAGGTCTTAGAGAAAGAACCCAAGAGAAAGGATTGTTGGTTGTTTGCTGTAACAAACCAAAGGGCAAGGATGTTGATTCATCCAAGGCATAAAAGATCCAAAACTAAAGGTCTGTTGGTAAAGTCGAACAAAAGAAAGTACTGGTGACTTGATCTTTTGCTGGATCGATTAACTAGAATCGGGTCTAAAGGGTATACAACGGTCATTGACATAAAGATCAAGAAAGTTAGAGACCTTGTTACAACCGAGACAATTCTCAATCTTTTAGGTTTTACGTTTTTAAATAAACCTTAAATTTGTTTTAAGTTTCTAAACCTAATTCGTATTGAAAGATTAGAAATTGTTATTGATTCCCTTTGGAAAGTTAGATTGACCAATGAGAATCACGTTTGGTTATTCTTTTGTTTCTATTTGAAACTTAACATTTAAAAAAAAGCTAAGTTAAGATTGCAGAAGAGTTATCATCAGAAAAAAAACATAATTGTAATACATAAGGAGGTTAGTTATTTTTCCCAATTTAAATGACTCATGTTAAAAACCACAAATTATCTTGTATGGTCAATTCATATGAAAACCATTCTTAGGGCAAATGAACTATGGAAATGTAGAACCTTGTGCTAATACGCACCGAATGAAAAGAAGATACGACGACAATTGCCAATTTATTTCTAGGACTACCGGAAGAGACGATATTACAAGTGGCAAATTGTAAAAGTGCAAAGGAAATTTAGGATGCACTTAAGACAAGGCATGTCGGTGTGGATCGAGTGTAGAAAGCACGTATTCAAACACTCTGTTGGTACACATGTCCCTAGTTCTAGTCTAGTGATCTTAAATATAATAGACTTTCATCTTGTAACACA
>BJCM01084388.1:0-19313 GCA_018326385.1 Flaveria bidentis
TATATGTATATATATATATGTATATATATATATATATATGTATATATATGTATATGTATATATATATATATGTATATGTATATATATATATATGTATATGTATATATATATATATATATGTATATATATGTATATATATATATATATATATATATATATATATATATATATATGCATCACCAAAGGTAGTGCATGCAACTATAAACCATCATAATGTTGGTGGTTGTTATCATGTATCATTAGGGGTGAGTGAACACGATCATGTTACACTATATCGTCGATATCTGTTATTGTGTATCACAAGGAATAAGAGAACACAACTAGGGGCGTGCATGGTCGGTTTGGTTCGGTTTTGGCCTAAAATCGAAACCAAAAACCGACATTTTGGTTTCTAGGTTTTAAAACCGTTAGGTTTCGGTTTTTTTGGTTTTTGGTTTTCGGTTTTAACTTCAGTTTCGGTTTAGTTTTTGGCTTTTTTCGGTTTTACCATTTGTGCTTCAAGTTTTAGAAAAAAATTGTTTTAAAGTAATGAATTTAAGCCAAAAAACTTTGGCCTTATATTATTTTGTTGATCTCTAAATATAATCTATATATTTTTATAATTTACTTGACATTAAACTTAAATGCAATACATAATATATAAGAACAATATATTCAATAAAACATTTTAATCTATCAATTCAAATTAAAAAAAATTAAATATTATTTTTGAAGCCTAAATATTTAACCTCTTTTAGATAAGACAAGTTAAATAAGTAACTAATAGACTAATAACTTTTATAAGTATATGACTACACCTCTAAATTTACAAGTTTGATTATATGGTTTCGGTTCGGTTTTTTCGGTTTTTGTTACAAGCAAAACCAAAACCGAACCGAAAAAATCGGTTTTTAAAAAATCATCAAACCAAATCGTCGGTTTTCTAGCGGTTTTGGTTTTATCGGTTCGGTTGCGTCGGTTGTTTTGGTTACGTTTCGGTTAATTTGGTTTTTTGCTCACCCCTAAACACAACTAAGAATAACATAAAACTAGGGCTTGTAATCGTGTGCCATTTAGGGTATAGATGAACACACTCTAGGGTTTTATAACTTTAGAACTAAAACTAAACAAACAGTTGTATGGTTAACAATTAGTAATAAAGTTATTATGGATTAATACAAGTTATTTATACCTGAGATGTCTGAGAGTAATATTACTTAGCGAAAGCTACTATTGTTGGTGATATATACTTTTTAAATTAAAGTCTGAGGTTTAATTTTTCGATTCAAGTCTCTAGGAAGGCTCAAACATTTTAATAGTAAATTACTAAGAAGTAAAAAACGTCAAGCTTTGCGTGAAGTGTTTTGACACAAACACGAGTAAGTCTAATATTATAAATGTTTAAAGAAATGAACATAAAATTTAACATTTTGAATAATTCAAATCACTTTTGTTCTTCTGGTGTTTTTTATTGGGTTTTGTAAACGAGGCTTTTCAGTTGTAAGATTTGATCAAGCACATCTACAATCAAAGTATTCATTAACCTTTTTGCTAAATCTACAACCAAAATTAGAGGATTTGAAGTATGTCATCGTGTAGCTACACGAGCTAGCACTAGCTACTAGCAAAACATGATACTTGTGACGAAAAGTTTTTTAATATTTTACAATTAATAATAGATGTTTATTTTACATCTATTATCTTTCTATATATTTGTGACAAATTTCACATATTGAGGGGTTTTAAAATATAGATGCTTGATAGAGATAGAGACCCTTAATATGCCAGAAGCAAAAAATTACGTTTTGGCGCAACTAATTATTACGATTATTGTTTATGGTATCAAAATATTTAAATTTTTACATATATTAAAGCATCAAAGGTTATTTATGAAGATAGATTAATAACGTAAGACGCATGTTTACAATAAACCAAATTCAAGAATATAAACTTATAATAATAATAATTATTATTATTATTAAACAACTAATCATACTTTATGGGGTTTATAAGTAGAAAACCCCCTCCATAATATCCCTTAAACCCTACGAAAAAACCAACAATTCATTCGTTCTTCTTTGATCATGGTGGTCATTCCAGACTCTGCAATGCTGCACGATCGTATTCAAAGGTACTCACTTACTGTTGTTTTCATATGATCAACTGTAATCATCATGATCATATCTTGATATTATTATTATCATTAATATTTAATTTCTTTTTGATTGCAGTGGCGGAGGAGTTGACAAGCAATTTCTTGCTGCTCCTGTGAAGTCTGCCGTCGATAAGTATCAGCTACTACCCGAGTTTCTCAAGGTAATCGCATTTGGGTTTTTGTTATTGATTGATCATTCATGAAAAAGATTCGTTCTTGATAGAAAGAAATTTAGTAGGATTGGATTATCAGTTGTTTGTTTTAAGTTTCAATATTCCGAAGGGGTGAGAATTGGTCGGTTTGGTTTCGTTATTGGTTAAAACAGGCGTTGTAATTGAAGTTTTGGTTTTTTGACATTCATAACCACACGGATTTTGTTGTAAAAGGTTTTGTTAATTCGGATATGGTTATGAGAAAAGATGGTTAGGTTAATTTGATTTGATTAATTATTGGTTAATCTTGTCAATTAATGAATCTAGTTATATTTTGGGTGGTGCTTTGAATATATAGAAGATGATAATATGTTACTAACTTACTATAAATACTTAAACAGAAACTTCTCTGCTATGTAACATATTATGTATAGAATATGAAAAAACTGTAAAGGGTAAGTTTATTGTTGGTTCAATTAAATTTATACCGCTATTAACCTTAACCGAACCATAAGAACTGATTTCAAAAATGTTATAATGGAATCATTGTCTTCTCAAGTGGTTTGTTTGTTTATTCGGTTTTTTTCCTCATCCGTATGATCTGTGATTGACGACGGTCCCTGTTTTCATTTATAGACATTATATTATTTGAAATTTTTTTACGTCAAACTTAAGATTTATACTTTTATTTGTTTATGAAGATAATTTTTATATGTTTTAAACATCTTTTCATAACCGACTGGAACTGGCCGTGTTACCAATTCACTGGTCCTATAACTAATGTAAACAAAATATAAAACAAATTTGCATACTGGGAGTGGATTTGCAATGCTAACAAAAGATGAAGCTGTAGTAAATGTATGACTAAATAAGATTTTAGAAAAAAATAAATAAATTACGAAATGTGGTCCAACCACCTTGATCCTATTCGCCAGTTCAACTAGTCCAACCGGTTTAAAGGTTGGCGGTTCAAATAATAGATTCAACCAGACAACTTATGTGGTTGATTCTGGACTGACCGGCCGGTGCAGTTCTGAGAACAAAGGTCTTAAGTTTATAGCTCACTTCATATTCTTATGAAGAGAAAGGAATAATAATAAAACAACTATTATATTCATCTTTCGAAGGGATTTGTACATAATTCAAAATATGAGTTTTGCAATCAGTTGTGCTAACTTTTGAAGTAGCAGGTCAGGGGTTTGGTGAAGCAACATCTGGACTCTTTCAATTATTTTGTTACAACTGATATAAAGAAGATTGTTGGTGCAAACAATCTTGTGATGTCGCGACTTAATCCTAGTGTCTACCTCAGGTAGAACAGTTGCATTTTATGTCTTTCATGTAGATTCTGAACATTTAAAGATTCAATACTGTAATTTATGGACTTTGAGAACACATTCTACTTACCAAGTTATATGCAAGTATATTACATTCTTTGGTCAATTTTTTATTAACATCGATTGATGAATGGTAACACCCTGTTGTAGTCCAATATTGCACGCGAACCACATTTGAATTGTCTTTTTTGAGGAACATTACTTCTAGTAACTTGTACTTGTTAATGTGTACTGCATTTCTCTTACTGTAAGCTGTCAAATATTTAGTTTTTATTTCTAACTTTTCTTGGGTGTGATGACAGATATAAAGATATTTGGATTGGGAAGCCTTCTGATATTGTGGATGGTGTGACTGAGTCATTAAGTCCTCAAATGTGTCGGCTAAGTGACAGGACGTAAGCAAGTTTCTTTTCAGTCCATGTGTGTGTCATCAAATAGATGTGATCATCGATTCGACTTGAAATTTTTAAATGTTACAAAACTACCTTGATATGCAGCAGTTGTTTGTATTCTTTGTTAAACTTGTAGTAGAATTGAACGTTTAGCTTTATGTCTTATGTGCCACGTTATGTAGGTATGCTGCTCCAATAGTTGTGAATATCGAGTATCGCAATGGTGCAGATTCTCCTATAATGATGAAAGTATGTTTCAAATATCTGACAATATTTGCTACTTCACTTTTATAGGTATGATATTTAAGTTTCTCTTATATGATATTGCAGAAAGATGTTGTGATAGGAAGAATGCCTATTATGTTAAGGAGTCGTTCTTGTGTTCTTCATGGCAAGGATGAAGATGAACTGACAAAACTTGGTTCGTATGTTATAAAACAAAAGAAGTTATATGTAGTACTCTATAGTACTCTACCTATATGCATTTGGATTCATGTTATCAATTTATCATAAAGAGTAATATCTAAACTTATTTCTATTCATACTTATGTCAGGTGAATGCCCACTTGATCCGGGTGGATATTTTGTTGTGAAAGGAAATGAAAAGGTAACCTTAATTTTCAAGTCCTTTTCTTTTATTTTTATTATTTACTACAAACACCCTTATCATTTGTAGCATTAGTTTCATGTATGTAATTAGTTTCATTAATCTCATTTTTTTCTGGGATAGTATGTTTCATTGCTATCCTTTGCTCCTTATTTATGATTTTCGTTTCAGAATGAAGGGCATTCATTGAGTATTGCACAATGGAAAATCTTTTGCTTCAAATCTAACTCGACTCCGTTCACTTTTGAAAATTATTGCCATTTTTTGCTTGCCAATTTGGGTTGCTTTCGGGAGATGGCTTGACTTTATCATGCTTTTCTATATTTTGGCTCGATTTGTGTAATCATATTTATGTTATTAACGATATGTTGTTGATTGTGGTGATTCTTGCAGGTGATTTTAATTCAAGAACAACTTTCAAAGAACAGGATAATCATAGACACAGATAAGAAGGGTTGGTGAGTATTCAAGATACGTATGTGTAATAGTTTATTCTCTTGTTTTCTTTGTTTGGTCATGATTATCCCTGTTTTCAGTATACATGATCAAACTCAACACTTCAAAACATTATAGCTAACTTACCAAAATAACATAAAGATCAGACTATAGTTATTGCTTGTGTATGAGTTTAAATGAGAATAAAAAAATTGCCACATCAAATGGTAGAGGAGTAGTGCATGACTGCATGGTAGTAATCTATTTTGACATGCAACTAGCACTAAGGAAGTTATTACTAAATTAATCATCTTAATTATGTTCTGATTATCATGACAATTGTTACCAATTATTCTAATTGCTTGTTGAGATTGGCTGTTGAGTTAAACACGTTAATCATGTGTTTAATATTGTTTCTTTGTTCTTGTTTGACTTTATATCCCTGCATTTGTATCGTTTCATTCACAAATAACGTCTAGACTACTACAGGTCATTTATATGTTGTTTATGTATGATACCACATTACCACCTTTAAGTCACTAATTTTGCGCCTTCCTGTTTTCCCATTCAGCATCCAGGCATCTGTCACGAGCAGCACCGCGATGACAAGAAGTAAAACAATTATAAGAATGGAGAAAGAGAAAATATATTTACAGCTGAATGCATTTACTACCAAGGTATGAGCATTATATGTATTTTGATTTGTTCTTTTACAATGTTCTTTAATTTTCAAAATAGTGTCTTATCACTTTTTCTATAATAAATTAATACTGTTTATTGTTTTTTTAGGTTCCGATTATGGTGGTCATGAAAGCTATGGGCATGGAAACCGATCAGGAAGTTGTGCAGATGCTTGGTAGAGATCCTCAATATGCTACTCTTCTTTTGCCATCTATCGAGGTAAGCCATTGGATCCGACAACAACTAAAAACTTGTTATCTCACTTAGCTAAATCAGACCATTTTCCTAATTGGTTGACAAACAATTCCTAATTATAAACAAAGTTGTAGGATCTAATAAGTCAAACTACTACAATCTTATATTTCACATTTTCAACCCTCCCACTCAGATGGTATAACTTCTTCAGTGAAAATCCTTAAGTGAAAACATCTGAAACCTATTATGCAGTAGGGATGGGTGGTATGTATATCAATCCCTCTTATACATACTTGATAAAGTGTAGATCTGCCTTCAGATTATTTATCTTTATGAAGACTGATTGTGAACAATTGAAATTGCATCATCGTCACAATATTACTTCATTAATGAAGGTTTTGATATCTCTAACTATTCTAGTAACCTTTTATCAGAAGCAGCTACTATTAAAGTTTTAATTTCTGTTTTGTCATCTCCTGATTGAATAATATTATCCACATAAATAATATAACACGACATTTCGTAATTAGCGGTGTGTTTGATATGGTGTGATCTTTCTTATATTGGTCAACATCAGGACTTAGATGTTTTATTCACCGGACACAGCTTTGAGAAACTTTTCTGATGCTCACAGCAATAGAAAGTTGCATTTAGTATTCAGTACTAAACCACTTAATAGTCACAATGAACCTATAATATTCCATTTCATTTATTTTTTGGTTCATTTAGCTTAACTAGGTGTTAAGCTCAAAATGTTCTTGTTCCATCCACTTTACTTCTGTTCTTTGATGATTGTGATATTTATATGTATGTGAAATACAGAAGTATTCTATGTATGCATGTAATTGGTTGTCAAGTATACTCTTGTGATAATAGAACGTGATAGGTGTTGAATTTCACTTTTATCATTCCAAATGTCAGGACTGTGCAAGTATTGGTGTCTATACGCAACGACATGCTTTGGATTTCCTTGAAAAAAAGGTAGACTTGATCGTTACCATGTAGCAAAAAGATTAATTATATTTGAGTTTTTTGACTACTTCTATGTTATTTTTATGTTAGAGGAATGGTTAATAGTCTTAACAAGTAACTCATACATGCGATTATAGGGCAAGCAATGAAATTGGTGTTGCTCATAGTGGCATACAATCGTAATCTAGATGCTGCATTATGCAACAATCAAGCATAAATGTCTATTTTGACCATCTAGATTTCTCTTTTGTCTATTTTTGTATATGTTTGTTGATCTCTCTAGCAAGTTAATAACTTTAAATAAAGATATTGGAGGTATTATCAGTATTCGTTAACAAACTTCTATATGACAGAACATTAAACTATTGAAACAGAGGGAACTGTAGCTTTGATTGGAATACTAGATCAGCACTTAAGGACTAAGTTTTGAGCTTTAGATGTCACAAAATGTGAGCTATTAACGGGAAGTTATAAATTAGGGTCCATTGTCTCGTAGTTGTTAATACGCGAGTTGAGTCTAAGATGAGGTACGAGGATAGTTTTTTGTTGTCACTGTGAAGTTTACGCTTTTTCAGTTTGTAGTTAGTGGATTGTTTGTAGTATAAATAGAGCTAAAGTGAGGGCTCAAATAATGTAGGAACATAAATTTAGTTTAGTCTCATGTGTTTAGTTCTTGATATTATATAAAGCAATAACGTTTTCTGAAATATTATATTCTCTCTTTTGCAACTCTTTTATTTTTTTATTACATTACATGACACATATAGCGAACAATTGGGTAATCTTAGCTCCTTTTTGGATGTTTATTCTTTTTGTTAGTTCCCGGCTAATTTATTATTTTTGTTCATGTTACATTAATGAAGAAGCTGTTTACTTTGTTGTTAGTTTTGTGTTTTTATGATTATTCATGTTTGGATGCAGCGTAAGAAGTCAATGTACAGGTCCGGTAAGGTATGCATCCTTCTATCTGGTTTTTTAATTCTCCTTTCTGCAAGTATTTTAAAGTTTGCACATTAGTTTACCAGTTTGATATTGTGCTTAATTTAGGATGAAGGAGCTCTAGGTGTTCTTCGAGATATTTTTATTCCCAATATTCCGGTAAGCTGAATCAAGTGTTAGATGAACTATATGAATTTTAATGTATCTCCACTTTACTATTTATATCTCTCTAGGTGCGGGAAAACAGTTTTCATTTAAAATGTGTTTATGTTGTGGTGATGTTGAGACGCATGATGAGTGCAATTTTAAATGAGGATGCGATGGATGACAAAGTAAGTTTGAGCCTAAGCATCCTTTATTGCATGTATATGTATATATATGTTTGTGTGTCTACTACTAGACTGATTGTTTTTTAATGAATTTACAGGATTATATAGGCAATAAACGACTTGAGCTTTCTGGGCAACTATTAGCTATACTGTTTGAGGTGGGTAGCTTGTTTTTCTGTCCAGCAGTGATGCTGATTGTGACAACAGGGTGTGACGCCTGCCACATTTGTAAACGATCATATTTTCTCAGATATGAAGGATGTTTTTGTTTTTAGGTCCATGAACCAACTGCTGACTAGAGCAGTTTCTGGTGTCATGACTTTTGTTCCCTTCAATTGTAGTATATTCTTTGTTGTTTTTATGAACATGAACGACATCTGGTTAAAGTTTTAACTTCATGTTATAGGACCTATTCAAGTCAATGAATGAGCAGTTGAAGAATGAAGTCAATTTGAAGCTGTCAAATGGCACTAGAGTTGATATGCCAGTGGTATGTCAATTTGATTAAATATGTATGCAGTTGCACAAATCTGTTGGTGTTCTTTAACTGTCCTTAATATTCTTATTCAGTGTATGGCGAAAATCAAAAGTAATATTACTGGTGGCCTGGAGCGTAGCCTCTCTACTGGAAATTGGGATGTTGGTCGATTCAAGATGCATAGGAAAGGCATTACACAGGTGCTTTATATATTATTATTCATAGTAGTTCTATGAAGTTTTGGTTTACAATATGATGAAAAAACTAAAAAATGCACTTGTAACAGATTGTTACAAGACTATCCTTCATTGGAGCATTTGGTTCCATGACAAAAATTTCACCACAATTTGAAAAATCAAGGAAAGTTAGTGGGCCCAGGGCCTTACAACCTAGCCAGGTAGGCACAATGTCAACCTTAAACTGCTGTTTCACCTTTGTTTTATTTTGAATACTCATTTTCATCAGATTGTAAATACAAACACTCATTTTCTTTTTGTTGTTGAAAATTTGATTGTCAGTGGGGCATGCTTTGCCCCTGTGATACTCCTGAAGGTGAAGCTTGTGGGTTGGTGAAAAATCTGGCTCTGATGACACATGTTACAACTGATGAAGAGGAAGGCCCTATTATATACCTGGTATTTTTTTCTATATTGTGAAATACAATCTTGATGCCATTTGGATTGCATTAAAAAGTAGGAGTATAATATACCAACAAAAAAACATATCCAAGTAAATCCTACAAGCCCTTGGGCTGACCTTACAGTTGCACCCTTCTAAGTGCAATGGAGGTCACTAACCTAGGCCATAGGCCTTCTTGATCACCCATTGACATAGCCTGACCATTGGTAGGGTCTAGGGAGGGTGGGATAGAGGCAAACCGTTCTTCTAACCTATAGATAGAGATGCTGCTCTCACTGAGACCCCTAGCTTTAAAAATCGTTTTCTTGACCCATAAAATGACTAATTGTCATGAAGTGATCATGTCTATAATCTGAATATTTTTCCTGTAGTGTCACTGCTTGGGAGTTCAAGACTTGTCTTTCATTTCTGGAGAAGAACTTCATTCACCAAGTTCGTTTCTCGTCATATTAAATGGGCTTATCCTCGGCAAGCATAAGACCCCACAGGTTCAATGCAGATATTTCCTTGCTATAATCAGAATTCATTATGTATATGAGGTCATTGCTATGATGTTTACATACTATTTTGAATGACTTTGCAGCTGTTTGCTGATGCAATGAGAAAGCTGCGAAGGGCAGGAAAAGTAGGTGATTTTGTAAGCATCTATGTCAATGATAAACAAGTAAGCTCTTTGGACTCACAACATGTTCCATGTAAAGATTAGGACTTCTTGTTTTCCGTCTTTCCTCCAAAAAAATGGCTACATACATCATCTTAAAAGTTTGTTATAGTAGTAATTATTGATTTTTATTTGAGTCTCACATGTATTATCAACACTAGTTTAACTAAGAAAACATTGCTCTTGCTTATGAAGTTGTTGTCAATTAAACCTTGTAATTGTAATTGTATTGAGTAATTGTGTGTTTAGGGTTACAGTAGAGAGTCCTTTATATAGAGGAAAATCTTACATAATTAACCCTAAACTATTCACTAATAATAACCTAGTCTAATATTGTCATTCTCTTTGTTGGCAGTGTTGTGTTTATATTGCTTCAGATGGTGGTCGTGTTTGTCGGCCGCTTGTAATTGCTGACAAGGGTGTATCAAGAATTAAGCATCATCACATGAAAGAGTTGAAGGTTAGTTACAAAAACACATATTATTGTTAACATGTTTGATTTTTTTTAACACAATTTTAACCATCACTTTTTTTAAAAGGATGGAGCTCGCAATTTCGACAGCTTTCTTAGGGAAGGACTCATAGAGTATCTTGATGTCAATGAAGAGAACAATGCTTTGGTTTGCCAAACTTCTATTAATTGGAAATTAAAAAGTTCTTCATTGGTTACATGACTTCTAATCAATCTTAATTGTATGATTTATAGATTGCTTTATATGAAGGAGATGCTACTAGTGAGACGACTCATATTGAAATAGAACCTTTCACAATCTTAGGCGTTTGTGCGGGGTTGATTCCTTTTCCTCACCATAACCAGTCCCCAAGAAATACTTATCAGGTTCTTATTACTTTTATTAATAGAATTTTGCTAGGTATGTTTGTTTATTATTCTAATTGCAACTTTTTTTTGCCTCTATAGTGTGCTATGGGAAAACAAGCAATGGGTAATATTGCATATAACCAGGTATGCCTAATTGTGGACTATACACATTGGATTATATACTTATATGTAGTCACTTAGGTCCATTGTTACGTTAAATGAAGCTATGTCGGATGGATACATTGATCTACCTTCTGGTTTATCCTCAACGACCCCTACTGACAACAAGAACTATTGAGCTGGTGTGTTTATTCTTTCTCACCACAATACTTTAGAATTCGTTGGTTGATTCTTCAGTTTGTAAATAGAAACCATAATCATTTTCAGGTTGGTTATGATAAGCTTGGAGCGGGTCAAAATGCAACTGTTGCAGTTATGAGTTACAGTGGTTATGACATTGAGGATGCCATTGTCATGAATAAATCATCTTTGGATCGTGGTTTTGGTCGTTGTATTGTAATGAAAAAGTAATTATCATAATAACATTTTTCAAATTGTCTGTTACCTATTAGTTTCTGGTGTTTCTATTGTTGAAGTCGCATTCTCAGTGTCTATGAACAGGATGACAGCTATGTATCAGAAGCATGGTGATGTACGTGAACATATATCTTCACCTCACAGATGTCATCATGATCCAGAAAAGATTCAGGTGACATTGGGTGTATTCATAAGCATAGTTTGACAATTATAATTTAATAATCGTTTGTTAGATGATTTTTTGTAGATTTTGGATAATGACGGACTTGCTTCTCCTGGTGAAATTATAAGACATCAAGACATTTATTTCCAGAAAGAGTGCCCTGTAGATCCAAAGGCTAAGTCACATCCATCACAAATGTGAGTTGATTACAATTTACAAGGTTATTATGTCCATTATGCTCTTATGATTGTAAAAGCTTATTTTGTCGTTACATCTAGTCAATATCGAACGAGTAAACAGACCTACAAAGGGGCAGAAGGGGAGCCAGCTGTTGTGGATAGAGTGGCTTTATGCTCTGATGGCAAGCAGAATTTAATCGTGAAGTTCATGATTCGCCATACTCGTAGGCCAGAGGTAAAAGTTTATGATTTTATGATATACATGACCATATGCCTCTTGAAATAGGTATCTTTTGTTAATGTTGTTCTAAATGATATGCTTATTTCATTTAGGTTGGTGACAAGTTTAGTAGCAGACATGGCCAGAAAGGTGTATGTGGGACCATAATTCAACAAGAAGATTTTCCTTTCTCTGAGCGTGGTATATGCCCGGATTTGATCATGAATCCTCATGGTTTTCCAAGGTATAAAATATTATATGCGCTTATTAGCAAAAGCTTTAAGTCTTTAAGGGGGTGGTGTTGTGGTAAGCCTTGAGTCTCTCTAGCAGAGGTCTCAGGTTCAAATCTAGTTTTCATTGGTTTTCTGCCTTCAATCCCCTTGAAGACCACCTGTCCAACGCAAGCTGTGTTTTACCTTATCCTATAGGCTATGAAACATTATTATAATTTAAAATCTTTTTTATTTGTGCTTTCTCACTTTATGTCGTCTATTTGGATTTTAAGTCGAATGACTGTTGGGAAGATGATAGAGCTTCTTGGAAGTAAAGCTGGAGTTTCATGTGGGAAGTTCCATTATGGTAGCGCATTTGGTGAACCAAGTGGTCATGCACATAAAGTTGAAGACATAAGGTGAAATCTTTCTCTAATTAGGTAATTTCATCTCGAAGGTAATATGATTGCACATCCTAAATGACATTTCATTGTAAGCAGTGAAACACTTGTAAAGCATGGCTTTTCCTACAATGGGAAGGACTTCCTATATTCAGGTTTTTATGTTCTTTTCACACATTATGTTGATGATAAATCAACTGGAAACATGTAGCATTTAACTATCTTTTATATATTGCTTAACTATGAAAACATCTTAATTATCGTAATCGTATTTCAGGTATCACTGGTACACCACTACAAGCATATATATTCATGGGTCCGATTTACTATCAGAAGCTAAAGCACATGGTAATGAACTAATGCTAGTCTTGTATTCTTTTTGTCACCAATTGTCATATTTAATGATGCTGATTGAAAGTGACTAATTGAGCTTTATACAAACATCAAGGTGCTTGATAAGATGCATGCTCGAGGCATGGGCCCTCGCCAACTCATAACTAGACAGCCCACAGAAGGAAGAAGCCGAAATGGAGGTGTGCCAATTCTGCTTCTTAAAATATGTTTCATATGGCATTAAACAGTAGTTTTAAATGGCAATTATGATGATTACTTAGGTCTGCGAGTGGGAGAAATGGAACGGGATTGTTTGATTGCTTATGGAACAAGTAATCTGATTTACGAACGCTTAATGATCTCTAGTGACCCATTTGAAGTTCAGGTACATAACATATGTTCAATTACTCTATATATTTATTTTTAGTGGGTATTAACCCAATCCTGTTGTTCGAAGTGTCTGCTATGAACTATGATTTATCAGTGGATGTAAACTCAACTGAATTTAACAAATATGAAGAACTATAAGAACATATAATGCCATCAGTGTCACCACTATTGTCACCAGCGCCACCCTAGCATTGCCCACTCACACCCACCGCCTTTGTCCACCAGCGCCCCTAGCCGCTATAAGAACAAACATAGAATGACAATCCATTTTGACACTTGATTTTTTTTTCTAAAACAACCTCTTTGACCCAAACCCATTTTGGTCAGAACCAGCTTTGACCCATACCCAATTGATACTTTCTTAAAGCGGCTCATTTTGACCCAATCCGCCTGTTTTGCCGGGTTTATCATAATCTTCATGCTTGTTAACCTTTTTTCTTACATGGCAGGTTTGTAGAAAGTGTGGGTTGCTAGGATACATAAATTATCAAACAAAAACTCGGTTCTGTTCGATGTGTAAGAACGGAGATAATATCTCATCTATGAAACTACCATATGCTTGCAAGCTTCTATTCCAGGTAAATCTAAAATTTCTCAAGAAAAATTCTCCTTTTCTTCATACATTTAGTTGTGTTACATTATCATATTATATTATTGGCAGTTCTGTATTTTTCATTCTGTTTTGTTGCAACTATTGGTTAGTATTAACCCTGTCTTCACTCGTTGCAGGAACTCCAGTCGATGAATATAGTTCCACGTTTACAGTTGACTGATTCATGATACGCCTGCAACATCATCGGGGTTTAACCATTAGTGGCTATATCTTATTTTTTACTTATTGTTATGTTATTTCTAGAGGTATCAATCTTGACTGAGTTACTCAAAAGTTAAATTGATTTGGCTTTATGTCAGACCTCTAATGGGTCAACTGGGTGCAAGTTAGAAACTAAGGTTGTATGGGTTAGGCGGGCCTGGATCATTGTGTACAAATTTAATAATACATCTTATTCTTTTTTATGGGTACAAGTTAGAAATTTTTTGTGTCTATTTGTATGGGTTAAGGTTGGATGTGTGACCAACTTGTGTTTTTGTGTCGGTGATGTTTGCTAGAAAGTTTTGAGGTAATAAATATGTAGTATTTACTATGCACTAAGAGGGATGGTGGTATATGGCAATTGTAAAACTTATTTCTTGTATAGTTGCAAGTATTTCCTTTGGCTCTTCAATAAGTCAACACATTGAGTTCGGTAAGCATAGAAGTTGCTTCCTTACACACACATATACATGCATAGGGATGTTAAATAAGAAACTACGATAACTGTATAATTACTATTTTATAATACTATGATTTAAGCTGTTTCACTTGATCATAATCTTCTTATAGTTCTGATATCTACACTTTAGTGATTAACATCCAATCAAAGTCATACTTTTGTAAATTAATACCTTACATTTTCATCTTTTGTACATATGGGGTCAAAACGATAGTTGCATGTAAAGGCCATATACAACAACTTCATACTGTAAATTATAATACATGTAAAGTCATTTGTTAATGATAACATTATTCAGAGGTGGTTAGAATTGTTGGCTTTATCTACTTTAATTTCAATTTTAGATTTTTTTAAAACGACAACTCATGTACTTATTTAATCTACTTTTAATCTTGTTAAGCAGTCTATCTTGGGACTTGAACCCCTGACCTCTAAGAAAGAGAACAACATTTCACACCCCTCTAAGATCACTAGATTGAATTTTTTTTATGTCTTTTTAACAGCTCAAAATTTTTAATGTATGTCTAGGTTGAAACCACATTTATGACGTGTCTATATATATGCATTTACATATAGCACGAATTGTACAAAATAAACAATTTTTATATTAACACCTACGCACTTACTGAAGTGAAGCGGTTTTAACCAAACCGATTTTTGACTTGAAATCAATACCGACATGAACCTGTTTGGAATCAAAACTGGTCTAGGAAACAATCAGTTTTGTGCAACTCCTTCATCCAAATTATCAAACCATCTATTTTCTATCAAAACCAAGTCCATAAAAAGCCTTTAATCGCTACTAAATTCTATTATATAAAAGAGCCCCAAATGACCAAGTACTTTAGATCCTTGATCTACTGAACCAAGTCCAACAAATCAAAGTCAGCTCTTCGACTGGACAATAGAGTCCAGAGAAAGCCGACATGGCTAAGAGCAAGCAAATGATTTGTTCAATCAAAGTCGAAACATGCCTGCTAATGCGTATTTGCAGGTTACAAAAATGAATGTATTTGCAAGTTACATGTATTTGGTGATGTTGATCTTTACTTAAATGTGTGTAAACTAAAACACATATATTGATGCATAAACACACCAAGAACTAGCTATTGATTTGAAGCTAACAGAAATCAAGCAAACTGGTCTTCCAAACTGACTTACCTCCTATTTAGGCTGATTTGAGCTTCTTGGCATCTAGCACCTGTTGCAGAAACAAGAATAATTTTATTAATATTCTGAATATTAGACATATTGCTTGTGTAAAAATTCACATTGTTCAAATCTTGGTTTTAAAAAGCACAAGGCCCACCGATGCATGGTTTTTAGCGCCAAGGTGCAAGCCTTTTTTTCCTGCGCATCAATCATCCTACATTTCAATTAAAGTTTACCAACTATGAAATTTCAATCTTAATTTCAGTCTTACAATCTTGGAATCCATGATAGATTGCTAGATTTACATTGAACTTCACCAACTATGGAATTTCAAACTCTTGTGATCAAAACTAGGCCTCTAAACAAACAAAATAGCATGAAGGAACAAAAACACTTAAATGAACAAATTTACTTGTTCATCTTCGTTCGTTAAGAAAATGAACACAAGCGAACATAAATGAACACAACAAGATTCATAATAAAGTCTAAATACCATCAATATCAGGTTAAACTGAACAACCATATGAGATCGACTCCGTCGATGCCTTAATGGTTTTAAAATGGTCTAGAATCAACTTCTTTGAATAAACTAATGATCATACAGGAACATTTACGAGCATAAACAAACAAAAGGGACATGCGTTCAATTTCATCTATCGTTTATTACATAGACGAACATAAATGAACTTCCCACCTATCATTCACAAGCAGCTATTGTTCCTTTTGTTCTCATTTACAGAGCTAACCAAAATTAAAAATGATATGCAATATGCATAACCTAAACAACAATATATTACATAATTCATACCTTAAGAATCAAAAAGAAACCATCATCATCATCATCATCATCTTGAAACTGGCTTTTGCAGAAGTGCAGTAAGATACACCTCTCCATTCTTAACACCACTCGCATCTGTCTTCTTCGCAACCGCCCATTTCACTTTCTTATACCCCAACTTCCCAATCAAAGGCCCATAAACCTTCTCAAGATCCACCCCTTTGCTGAAAAATCGATCAACCCAAAAGAACCCACCACCTCTCAACACTCTATCAACATCATACAGCAAAAATTCCATCGCTTGCAGCGGTATCCACCTGTTCACCGCACGCCCACATCGAACAAGATCCAACACCCCATCAAACACAGGCAACCTCTGCTGCAATGGCAGATGCAAAGGCACCAGACCCCTGAGTGCAACAGCCTCACTGTAGGGTGCACCAAAGCTCATTGTGGTGGTCACCACCGTCACATTCTCTTGCTTCATTTGTGCGGCGAAAGTGCCCGTACCACCACCGATATCCAAAGCTAACCGGAGAACCGATTTCGACTTTTTAGCAATGTCGATCAATTGGGAAATTGGGAGATCAAGATCCGATTTGTAAGTCAAGAACTTTGCTTTCTCTTTCTTTAGATCAAACCCTAGATCTGGGTTGAAACAATCGAAAGATTTACACTTGTAATTGCTCCACAAGATGGAATTTTCGGGCATCGGAGAAAAGGGGTTCGTCGGAAGTGAAGATGGTTGTTTGGTAGCGGTGGGGGAGAAGCATCTCCGGCGGGGGAGAGGGTGGCAGCCGCGGAGGATCAAGGGTTCCGCGGCGGCGGAGGAAGGTGGCGGACAGGTGGCGAAAGGGGTGTAGTTCATGTACTGGTGGAGGAGGTCAGGGTGGTGCCGGCAGGCGGAGGCGATCGGAGAGAGTTGGGTGTACAATAAAAGGTCCGATGGGACGGCGGTGGTGGCGGTGGCGGTGGTGGTTTGAGCAGATGGGTTGGGTTGGAGGCGCGTGAGGTGGTTGATGGTGGCGCGTATGGTCTGAAGCTGCCGGAGAAGATGATCGGGGACCGGAGGGTTGGGGTTTCCGGTGGGTTTGGTGGAGATCATGGTGGTGGAGAGGTGGTAAAGTGAGAGGATATTGGTGGCAACCATCGCTACCAAGAGGAGTAGATTCAACCCCATTGTGAAACCCATGATGATTCTTGAAAATTTGGGTTCAAATCAAGAAGATGATGGTTCTTGAAAATATGGGGTTGAAATCAAGAAAGGATGGTTCTTGAAAATTTGGGTTGAAATCAAGAAAATGTTTGGAGGTTTTTGGAGTTTGAGCTGAGCTTCAGTGAAGAGTGTGATGATTTAGTGATGATTTTGATTTGGTGTGAATGTGGTGTTGTTTGAGATCCAAGATGGTGTGATGGTGACCGTTGGATGCATGGAGGGTTGTGATCTGGTGGTGGAAAATGTAGGAGACCCGAGGTCGTTGGGTGTTTTGTCGGCAAATAGGATTTTTGGTGTTTGAAGCTCACGTGAAAAAAGGGTCAAAGTTGGGTGGTAATTTTGTTTCCTTGATTGACCCGGTCCAAGTGATTACATTGGGTCGAGCATCACCGCTATCGATATAAATATCAATATCAATAGAATACTTGTTTGATATGATATGAATGGAATAGACTACAAAGAGATGAAACCATAGGTGGTTTTGAATGAGACCAACCAAAGCATAACTAGAGCCGAATCATGATCAAGCACTACATAACATGATATCGTTAACATATAGAACAAGGACTAAAGTAATTGCCTTCTAATGATTTGAGGTGCTAGAATGAGCAAGGTAGTTCAACATGTTAAAACTAATAGCATTTTGTTGTACACTAAACAACATGTTACTTGTACACTTATGGAGCTTATGGAACTATTTATGTGTAAGTTCAAATTCTCATATATGAATTCTTGTGTTTAAATAAATTATTTGCTACTGGTAAAACACAAATGGCTGCATATCGAATTGCACTTTTTCACCAAATTCATGAGCTAGTAGGATTAAACACATTGATGGCAAACTAACAGATATACTAACCTATTTACAGAATTAATAGTAGCAGCTACATGATCCTCAAGGTGACGAAAACAATGTAGGCTAGTCAATTGGTTGCCATTCTATAATCAAGGAGGATTAGATCTATCAATATATTATGAATTTAAAAACAAAAGGTATCAAAGAGCAAATTTATGACTATGAGTCATCCAAAGCATCTATAAGTTGACTACCAAGGCAAAATAGATTAAGGGCATGTGACATCTACATCATAACAGTGTTTACAGGTAAGGGTCTAAAGACCAAGGCTACATTTTACTTAAAATATCGAACAACAGTTGCCTCATAAACTAGATAATCTAATGGGCAACATGGAAGAAACTCAGTTTATTCCCAATAGGATTTTGGAAAATCGTTAATAGGTTGGTTAAATGTTTATAAATGCAAACCATAGTAGCTTAATGTAGTTAAAGAAGAACCATGGTGAACTAAGAGTTAGAATTGTGAAATCACACCGACTAATAAATTTGTGAGTCAACCAAAACATCAATAAGAAACGAAAAAAGTTCTTTAGTGACACAAACATAGCATGTCAATATTTGCCCTAAATACTAACTAGTGCTCACTTTCTTAACCTTATTTTTAATCAAAGTATCAAACATACTTGTGTAGTGTTTGTTTTTTGGAAAAAACTTTTCCCCACCTCTTCATCTGTACGCACGCGGACGCGGGAAGATGTTTTGAAAGCGCAAACTGTTTGATTTTTTAAAGACGTTTCATTAAAAAACATATTCCTGACGTCTGCGTGGAGAAGACATGAACCTACCACTTCTGAGGTCTTCTAACATCTTCTCAACATTTTAATACATT
>BJCM01084389.1:0-25272 GCA_018326385.1 Flaveria bidentis
TTGTAGTGTGATGAATACATAACACGAGAATGCGACACGAACCTAACATGAAATTTACAAGTTTAGGTTTAGTAGAATTGTTTGGTTCAATTAAATAATACTCAATTATGCATTTATTGATATATTTTTTTTCTTTTACACTTACAACAATTTAAACAAAAATATTAGAAAATTTAATAGGAATAAAAATGTCTTACTATATATATATATAGATCAACAATAGCATTTTTTTCTTATATTTTTTATTTATAATCATTTATAAACATTTCGTACAATATAAAAAAGATAGTTACAAATATATATAAGAACTTAATGCTATAAATCCTCTATCACATTCACCTCAATCACCTCTCTCCTTCACACCACTCTCTTACAATTGGGATGCTCTTAATGCACCTACTAGAATCCCCTATTAACATCTCTTTTCACATTGTGCATCTCATGAACACTCACAATTGGGATGCTCCCTTTTCCTTCTCTCACATTTCCCGTTTGTGACCGTCCACAGCCACCGACAAGTACTTTCCTTCATTTTTTCTGTACATAGAAATGAAACCACCTAAACCACGAAACGTCCTAATGACGTCAATTGGAAATGCTTTTAGTTGCTTAAGAAACGATGGGCTACATTTTATATTAATCTAGCGTTCCTGACTATATCCACATAATACTAAAACTTGAACCAAACTAGTATGTTTAACAAGTAAAACCCGAAATTATTTATGCTCTTGCTTTGTTACAAGCTAATACACTAAATGTAAACATTCAAAGTACACATTATTATAAGAAAACAAATTACCGACCGTGCTTACCCACTACCTTTGTCGGCAGGCTATTGTTTGGGACCGGGCCAATCAATTGAACCAGTTAAATCTTCAAAACATTAGGTATAAGTCTACCACCACCCACATTCTAATTCTGCACCACTTTTCTTCAAATAATAATAATCCTCACGACCCCACAGCAAACAGAGTAATATGTATGTGCCATTATCCAACTGTATTTTATTTTCTATACAGTATCAACGGTTCCAACCAACTCTTTATAATACCACACCCTTCACACACCTCATTCGTGTGTACCACTTATAATAATAGTAATAGTAATACTAATAGTCTTCGTTCACTTTATCAAACAAATATGTCTCGTCATATCAGGATACTCGCTAGTCAAAATTCCACCACCACCACAACGGCAACCGGATCACCGCCAACACCGGAGACTGACAATGTCGATTCGGACTTCGTTGTCATCCTCGCCGCCCTTATATGTGCCCTAATATGCGTCCTCGGTCTGATAGCAGTGGCTCGCTGCACATGGATCCGTCGGATCTCCGGCATAATCATCATCGGCCGTAGGGATCAGTCTCTACCAGCTGCCGCTAACAAAGGCCTCAAGAAGAAGGTGCTAAACACTCTTCCAAAGCAAACCTACTCAACGGAAACAATGGCTGAAGAAGCCGCTGATTGTGCTATCTGCTTGATGGAATTCACCGCCGGTGACGAGATCAGAGTGTTGCCGAAGTGCGGTCATCGTTTTCACGTCAATTGCATTGATACGTGGTTCGGATCTCACTCATCGTGTCCTTCGTGTCGTCAGATCTTAGTCGCTGCACCGAGATGTAAGAAATGCGGTGAACTTCCGCCTGTTGATCTTGCTGTATCTCAGATTACGACGATCGGTGAAACGAGTGCTTCGATCCACAGGTTCTTACCGTAACTCGATGATCAAATTGATTTGTTTCCATTTGTAGTTAGCGTTAGAACTGTAAAAAGCTATTTAGGTTGATAATTTAAGCTAAACACATAATCCTCTGCAATTAAGCATGATTTTCGTATAGCTACGATTGATTCCAGATTGTTTGTTTATAAGATGTTTCAATAGCTTTTGAAATTCAAATCGATTCAACTTGATTTTGATATACCGTATACGGATATACTTGCTGACAGATGTGTTATCTGTTGGTTCCTTCTTAGTTCTTCCTTTTAGCAATAATTGAAGCTTCAACTAGAAGCTAGATGATAGTCACAAATCTGGATCCAATTATTGATGAACTTGAATCTAAATGGTGAAATGAAAACATGATTGATGCAAATTTTAGGTCAAAATTAAGTGGCAAAAGTCAAAATTGTTTGGTGAAAGTCGTATATGGGTCAAATGGGTTAACTCTGCACGCAAAAGATTTGACCAAATTCCCGGGCACGAAACACGGTCATTCGTATTGCATGTGTCATCTTATACACCACACCATGGAGTCATTAACAATATTTAATTATTTATTATTCAATCAATCAATCAATAAGGCAATTTTAGTGGGAAAACCTAATTAACATTTTATAATGGGATAATGTTTTTATTTGATGTATAATTTAATAGAGTTATTTTTGTATGTGTGTGTTTTAAAGATGATTATTGTAATGTTTGCAAGTATTATAATGTAGAAGTGTAGAACGATATAATGTAGACAAATTGTTTAATTGATATATTTCCTTGTGTTTTATTGCACAAGTTCTTTATGTATTTGTTAAGACTTGGTTGTGTTGTTTTTAATTATTTAAAGAATATTATTGGATTTGCAAAATATCCAATTTGTCCGAATAAATTTGAGAAATATTTGTATACTGGCATCTCAAAGGAGATTTTATTTTGTTTTTCTATAGAAAAAATAGGAGATATAAATTATTTTAGTTAGTTTCTTCTGATAAATGTATAAAAAATAATGTTATATTGATGATTAAGTAAAGAAAATGTAAATTATAAAAAACTAAAAAAAGTCCATTTCATGTTAAAAAAGGAATAAAATGGACTGTATGTAACGCTCTTTGACATGGTTTGACTCATTATTGATTACAATGATACATCATAAATAGTTAGGGTTCAAGGGGTACGCCTTCACGAGTAGCAATTATCTCCTTCACCATTTAGCTGGTAGGGTCAAGCAACATCGTCTAAACAATATGAAACACGTAATAATGCAATGATTTGCAAAACCTTTAGAATAATACATCAACAGTTTTAAGTTCATTGTAGTGTTGTAGTTTGTTTTAACAAGTTTATAGGGAAACATTAGACGTATACAACGACGTGTGAGCACGTCCAAACCTATAAAGAAGTGCAAAAACACAACAAACTTATATATTTGCCAAACAAGTTTATAGTGATGCCTCAAACATACATATTGACACATCCAAGTTTAAAAGTTGATGCATTGTTTTAATGTGTTTTGACGCATAATTTTTATAACTTTGCTTCTAACATATTTCCACCGGCATGCTCAACTTTTTTGTTTTAAATCATCTTGACAAACCGATATATAAAGATGTGTCTTGGAGTGTCAACTTTTCAAATTTGATTTGTAGTTGTAATGAGTATCAACTTTTGATGCATAGGCACAATTCCCTTTTGTCAATTTAAATAGCTTGAATTTTAACTTTACTACTTGAAAAGTAAATATATGACCTGTACGTACTAAAACTTGTGAGAAAACAACCATAAAAAGACTCGTACGACCTTTCCTAGAGGCAAAAACACAACACCTACTATTCACATACGTAAAAATATCAAAGTTTGTTATACTTTGTATTGATGATAATAGAGTAACTTTCCTAAAATATAATTATACATCAAAGAGAAAAATTTTACAAAACTAACGCCAAAATCATTATAAATAAAATCTAAACAAAAAGTTCAAGCCTAAATAACTAAACATGCAAACTGGCTATCCACGACTCCGTGGTGATGCAACCAACTTATCATTGACGTTTGAGAGAAAAGTGTTATTGATGTGAGGAAAAAAAAGGAATTAAAGTAGAGAAGACGATAGTCGAATTTTTGTCTTATGCTTTATAAGTGGAAAAAAATAACTTATCTTACCTATTTTGTCTTTAGGACCAAAATGGAGAGTATAGTGTCTTGTCCTTTATATGATTTAAACAAATTTGAAAGTACAAAAATCATCTAATATTATGATAAATCTTGAGCTCTTTAGACGTCTCACTTTAGAAATTCATAGATGCAGGATTGTGTCATTAGTTTGTTTTTTTCACAGGGTCTGATCCACATCAACTATCATATTTGTATGTTATCGCTTGAAAATACATGGTCAATACAAATCTAAAAATAACAAATATGAATAATGATTTTTCGATACGAACCATCTGTTTTTTTTGTTGCTAAAACATCTAAACGATATTGACAGCCTACTTTAGTACAACTTTTTATGCAAGATATACAAACTAAGAATAAGACAAATTTTGATTAAACTAAGTGCATTAGATGATAATGTTAAGTATTCCATCATATTAAGTAACCAGCGCCAAACTATATAAAGATAAGGATACTCCACCTTTTTTTATAAATGGAATTAGAGGAAAATTTTTATTATAATAACTTATTAAATTTTGTAGGTTTAGTATGCTGTTAGTATTAAGTTTTATGATGATGTGTCAAACATATTACAACCGTGCAAAGTTTTCCTTGAGTTTAATGCATTACTATAGTAAATTTGATGTACACTTTATATAACGAAGAGTTAAAATTATAGTGTATCAAATTTTACAAGTCAAATGTAAGTTTTAAGGGTTTTTATATAACATATTAATATATAATTATCTATTGACTTCTCTTTATATGTACATAAATAATCTTAAGTGACTAATAAATTTATTCTAAAATTTGCCTTTCGGAAAAAAGATAATAATAATAAATTTATTCCTTTAAGTTGGAACCGTTGAATTGAATATACATATACAAGACGTCACGATAATCCACTATCCTACTTTCTTGTAGTCAATTAACTGTCTTAAAAATATGTTTCTTTTCTCTAAAATTATTTTAATATTTATAGTTACGTTAGTCTTAAAATATACGCATTTTCACGTTTCTGTACCATCGTTCATTACTAATAATGATAATTATTATTAAACTTAAGTGTATGTATATCATAGGACAAAATCGATGTGTCAAATATTGTATACTTTTGAATTCCGTGGATTTTCGTGTAAGACACTCATTTTAAAACCAGCCGAAATTCTTTTGTGTATATATTCTTTATCATCTTCGCGTGATAATTTCATTTTTAATTCCACTTCTCTTGCGTAACAATTCCAACCTATTGCATGATGATCCCATAACTGTGTGATAATTATCATGTCAATATAAATTCTTTTTGCGTGACAGATTTATCCTCACTTTGTACATTTTGTAAGAAAAAAAACACTTAGTAAACTTTTTCTTATAAATATACGTGTTATTATACGCTACCAAAGAAGAAAAGCAAACTTATATATCCAGCCTTGAGCCTTTAACTTTGTCTGAGATTAACAGCAAGTTCCTTCTTTTCCAAAAAATATTGCAAAAGTATCCCCTTGTTTCCTGCAATGTCTGGTTGCAAACGATTTCTAGTTGTAGCCTTCTTGAATTTGAAGTTAAGTTTGAAAATTTAGTATTGATTTAAAGAAAATTTAAAGATTGTAGGCTTCTCTGCGTATGACGTTTGTAACATAAGATTAACTGTTTATTGTTGGTATAATACAAACACACAAGGGAATATATTGAAAGAAAGAAGATTACAAGGAAGTTTTGTATTATTCGATGAGTAAAATGCATCAGACTTACATGCTTTAAATAGACCCAAAATTACCTAGAAATACTCAACAAACCTGATGACTCGCAAATACTAACGAACATAGTTGTTAAGCTATTCTTCAAATACAAAAAACAAATAAACACGTGCATGACTGACTCAACAAACTTCCCATGCAATCAGTTTGGATTACACGTCATCACCCTCCTTTGATCCAAACTGCTTCACTCCCAATTGCTGCCAAAAATAAGTAAACTTTTCATGAGTTCCGGCTTTAGTGAGAACATTAGCAACCTGCTCATGTGTGCTGCAGAATTCAAGAACCACTTGTTTCTCCATGACCATCTCTCTGATAAAGTGATGTTTGATTTCAATGTGCTTCGACCGACCATGTAGAATGAGATGTTTTAATAGATTAATAGTTAATTTGTTAGCACGGTAAATCACAGTTGCATCTTCTTGTTTTTCCCTGAGATCTTCTAAAATCCTTCTAAGCCAGATAGATTGACAAGTTGCTGCAGTTGCAGAAATGTATTCAGCTTCCGTGCTAAATAAAGCCACCGTGTGTTGCTTTTTTGAACTCCAAGCCACAACTCCACTGCCCAGAAAGAACACATAGGCAGAGAGACTCTTTCTGTCATCATCACATGATGCCCAATCACTATCACTATACCCCACAAGTTTAATTTTGTCTGGCTTTTTATACCACATGCCAAATTCAGTAGTTCCTGCCACATATTTCAGAATTCATTTGCTGCTCCCAAGTTAACTTTTGAGGGCTGCAACATAAACCGAGATATCATACTCACAACATAGGCAATATCAGGCCTTGTGTGAGTGAGATAAATCAGTCCACCTATAATGCTTCTGAACAAATTTTCATCAACCTTTTTAGCACCATCTTCAAGAACTAATTTCTCATTATAGTTCATAGGTGTAGTATCTGCTTTATAGTTGTTCATGCCAAATCTGTTGAGAAGATTAAGAGCAGACTTTGTCTGACACAAGAATATCCCACAATGAGTTTGCTTAACCTCCAGCCCCAAGAAGTAATTGAGATGACCCATATCAGTCATTTCAAAAGCTTGTTTCATACCATTCTTAAATTCAACAATGAGATCCCGAGAAGAAGCTGTACAGATAATATCATCAACATAGAGATAGACATAGATAATATCACCTATGGTTATCTTTTTGATGTACAAGGTTGGCTCACTGTGGCTACGCGGATAGCCATATTCCATGAAGTACCCATCAATCTCAGAATACCATGCTCTAGGAGCTTGCTTTAGCCCATACAATGTCTTCTTTAGCTTGTACACCTTATCACATTTCTTTTTATCTACAAATCCTTTAGCTTGTTCAACATAGATTTCTTCGGTGAGATCACCATTCAAAAATGTTGATTTCACGTCAAGCTGGTGAACACGCCAACCCTTTTGTGCAGCAACAACAAGAATCACACGAATGGTTTCAAATCTGGCTATGGGAGCAAATGTCTCATGAAAATCCACCCCATGTTGCTGAGAGTAGCCCTTGGTTTATACACGAATGGTTTTAAATCTGGCTACGGGATCAACAGTCGGGCTTTATCCTTGACCACCTTTCCATCTGCTCCCACTTTGGTCTTAAATAACCATTTAACACCCACAACATTCTTTTTAGGGGAAAGTTAAACAAGTTCCCATGTATAATTTTTCTCAATGGATTGAATTTTACGCATTATAGCCTCTTGCCATTTATCATGTTTAGCAGCTTGATTGTATGTAACCGGATCAATTATGGACAATGCCAATCGGCATGAGTCTAGTTCTTCACCTGTAGTATAATCACTCATCTATAATGGTGGTTTTGAGGGTCTTTCAATAGGTAAGGTATGAGGTAAAGATTGTTGGCTTATAGTTACTGGAGTAGGTTGGGGGGTAACCGAGGTGAGTTCTGATACATGTACAGTAGATGTATTTGGTTGAGTGAGGCATGGAAAGGATGGTTGAAATGTCTCAGGTAAGGCATTGGAGTTTGTATTTGTATGGGTAGAGTCAAAAGAAACATTATAGTTTGCACATGGGAAAAGATCACCAAAGGTAAAGTCATCATCACCTTTTTCATCATCTTTTTGTTGGTCAGACTTCCATTCCCACTTGGAATCTTCAACAAAGACCACATCTTTATTTGTAGTAATTTTTTAAGTGACTAGATTATATAACCTATACCCTTTGGATTGATTTTAGTATCCAATGAATATAAGTCTCTCTGATCTGTTATCAAGTTTCTTGCGATGTTGTGAAGGCACAAGAGCATATGCTATACAACAAAATATTTTCATGTGAGAGATACTGGGTTTTATACCAGACCATGCATGCAGAGGTGTTTGATCAATTAGTACCTTGGTTGGTGATATGTTGATGGCATAGACTGCAGTTGTTGCTGCCTCAGCCCATAAAAATAGTGGAAGATTACGCTCTATCAACATTCTTCGCACAAGGTTCATGATCGTTCAATTTTTTCTTTCCATAAAACCATTGTGTTGCGATGTATATAGAATAGTAAGTTCTCTTTGAATACCAGCTTTATTATAAAATGCATTAAACTTTCTTGAGCAGAACTCGCCACCCCTATCAGATCAAAGAACTTTGATCATACATCCACATTCATTTTAGCCATAGCCTTGAAGTGTTTATACTTCTCAAAAGTCTCATTTTTGTTAGTAAGAAAATATATATCCAACACATTCGAGTGGCATCATCAATAAAAAGCAAGTAATATAAGTTGCCACCTAGACTTCGAACCTGCATAGCTCCACACAAATCTGTATGGACCAGTTCCAAATTGTATTTGGCACGCCAAGATGAAGACTTAAAAGGAAGTCTTGATTGTTTGCCAATAATACAGGTTTCACAGATATAGAAGTGTGGATTTTGGGCAGACCAAGAACCATTTCTTTATCATATAAACGTTTAAGACCATCAAAATGCAACTAGCCATACCTGAGGTGCCATCAAAGAGCTTCTACATCTTGCTTCTTACTAGGAGTTTCTTGTATGGTAAGGAGGCTTGTAGCATTAAGAATGAACATATTAATCTTGGTTGCTCTAATTGTTATGATGGGCTTTCCATTTTGCTTGTTTTTTACGAGACATTTTTCATCCTCAAAAGTGACTGTATATCCTTTCTTCACCAACTGATCAACACTTAAGAGGTTGTACTCCAACTTGGGTGCATAATACACATTGTCAAGAAACTTGTGTGTATTAGCTCTCGTAGAGATTTTAACAGTACCTTTACCTTCTACTTTTAGTTTCTTTTTATCACCAAGTTGTACCACAGGTTATTGTATGTACCTTTTTGTTCACTTCCTGACATCTCCGGTTGAGTTGTGACTACCATTAGAAGTTGTTGATTTTTAGCTTCTGCCTCATCATCATTTTCAGCTACATTAACTTTAACTTTATCGTTGTATCAACAATCTTTTTTAACGTGACCAAATTTTTTGCATACATAGCACTGAGGTACCTTACTTTGGTCAAGAGCACCTCTGCCACGGTTGCCTCCTCTCCCACGTATGTTCCCGTGGCCACGTCCTCGCCCACGAGTGGCTCTATTAGCATCTTGGAATACTTGGAGAGCATGTTCCTCTTATCGATCTGCTTGAGCTTTGGTCTCTTTTTCAGTGGCTGATCTGCTATACACACGTTCTTCTTGTGATTGTAACAAACCCATCAGCTTGACGGGTGTGACTTTAGCCAAATCAAACATCACTTCAATGGACGGGATCACGTAATCAAACATAGGAGAGAGACTCCTAAGTATTTTTTCAACGACCTTTTGATCCGACAACTCTTCTCCGAATGATCGTTGTCGACCAACATTGTTCATAATTTGTGAGAAATAATCTCCCACAGAATCATCTTCTTTCATTGTGAGATTTTGAAATTCTCTACGCAACCCTTGCAATTTGACAGATTACACTTGAGTATCACCTTCAAACTCCACACGTTGGGTGTCCCGTGTCTCCTTGGAGGTTTCTGCAGCAGCTATACGAGAAAATAAGAGATCATGAACATCATGTTGTATAGGCCATTGCAAGTGCATCCTTCTTCTTTGCTTCTCTTTGGTTGTCATTCACAGCAGTCACTCGCAAATACACCACATCCCATAGATCTCGTGATCGTAAGAGAGTTTTCATTCGGTGACTCAAGTGCTCATAACTGTCGCCTTTAAACACTGGTATGACAGGGGTGGTTGGAGCAGCATTAGTGCTAGTGAGGTTTTCAGCCATGGAGGTTATGAAGGAGTGAAGAAGAAAAGGTAATCAAAGGTGTGTGGAGCCTGGCTCTGATACCAATTCACTGGTATAATACAAACACACAAGGGAATATATTGAAAGAAAGAAGATTGCAGGGAAGTTTTGTATTATTCGATGAGTAATAACAAACCTGATGATTCGCAAATACTAACAACCATAGCTGTTAAGCTATTATTCAAATACAAAAAATAAATAAACACGTGCATGACTGACTCAACAAACTTCCCATGCAATCAGTTTGGATTACACATCATCATTGACTAGGTTTGTAACCCGTGCAACGCAACCGGGGGTTTGTTGTATTAAAAAAAAAAAAGAATAACTAAATAAAAGAAAATTTTGGAGATAAAACCCCAGCAAGATTAAAACTCAGGCGGGTTGATACTCAATGGGCTTGCCTATACCACTAGGGCAAGCACCAATGTTAAGTCTAACATCTGCAACAAAATCGTGTATGTATATGTTATAATCATTATTAAAGCTATCATCGCTAACCCATTAATTCTTTCTTGCGACTATATATCAAAACGTTAATATAATTTGATTTGAATATATTAAACCTTAATCAAGTTTCGAAACACGTGTATTAACGAGTTGAAGGATGAGAAGTGCCGTAATGCACTAATGGCATAATGCTGTTTAATTGGCTAATGCAGAATTACATCTTTAAATGAGGTCGGTGCACCCTGTCACCTCTTGATCTGGGCCACCATTTACCTTTTTGGGCCGCCATAATATTACTTTTTGATATAGACTAACATCATCATTGGGCTAAATAAGATTCTTGGGCCACTTTAAGATTGGGCCTCTGCAGCAGCGTAGGGTGCACATCTAAGGCCTAGTCTTGTTTTCTTAAATTATCGGTTCGGTTTTTGATTCTGAAATCGAAACTCCAAAACCACAAAATGTTTCACCGTTCAAGTTTAGTTTTATAAGTTGGTATGCCGTATGAGTTTTAAAGTATTAGGGGGTTGTTTGACAACATCTTAAGCAACCTTTTAATGGTTTAGATGTCTAAATGATTCAACACTTAATGGTTCAGACTGTTTGTTTCGCGATGACATGTTTGAATGGTTAAACATTATACTGATATTGAATGGTTAAAAGGTCTAATGCTGAATGGTTAACACATATTATCTGAATTGGTCAGACATTTGCTTTTGAATAGTTAAAAGATATACTAGTTCTTAATGATTCAAAACTCTTAGTGGTTCAACACTTAATGGTTCGGACTTCTTATTGGTTCAACACTTAATGGTTCGGACTTCTTATTGGTTTAACATTTAATCATTTAAAAGTTATCAAATAGTCCCTAACTAAGTTTGTATTTTTTTTTCCTTTTACATTATTAAAGATATAATTACAATGTATCTTCTTCAATTATCTTTCTTGGTCGGTCACTCTAGAAAAGCCACGAACCTTTTTTTAACCGATCTTTACGCTTTAAACCGAATTAAAACACAAGCGCTAATGAAGATTTATGAAAATGAAAGCTAGTTTTTAAGGAGATTTAATTTAGACTTTGAAACACCAAAAGCCTCCTTTAACTTCCACTTTCCCTTACACGTCTCATCAAATTCTCATGACCTACTCAAAAAACTATGACACTACTCTCACCTTCACGTTTCATTTGCTTAAAACCTTCACCTATTTCATACGTACAATCACCACCTCATAACAATCATAAAAAAACTTGCACAAAGAATAATAAAAACCATGAGCCACAAGCAAACCAACTCAATATGCACCATACCATTCTCATGGGAGATGATCCCTGGTGTACCAAAGCTTATGGTCTCTCCAGCAGCCGCTACAACGCCACTACCACCACTACCACCACCGCCGCCACCAATGTGCTTTCGCGAGCCAATTATGAAGCGAAGCGCCTCGAGTTTCTTCTGGAGGGAGGAGGACCCATTTCTGGCAGCTTTGAAAGAGTGTTCAAAGGATTATAAGGCTAAGGGTGACAAGAAGAGGTTTGGAATTTGGGGCCACAAATCGTCTTTGTGGTGTAGATGTTCGTTTGATGTGGAAGAGGGGAACTTGAGGAAGAGGCCCGTGGCTACGAGTGGCGGTCCGATGCGTCATCCGGAACGAGTTCAGGGTCTGGTTAGAATCCACAAGGGTATGAGGAACTTGAGTACATGATCTAGATCTTGATGCATCTTTTTGATGTGTGGTTTCACTTAGTTTTTGTTTATGTTAATGCTTGTTCATAATGCGTGTTCTTTTTCTTTTTTTTGTTGAGTTTTACAAAATGAACGTTTTATGAAAGGTATGTTTAATTATTAGGTGTGTTGTAATATGCATTTATGTATTTAAGAAACATAAAAAAACAAGAAGAAATAGCAAGAAAGAAACTGATGCCCACTGGAAGAACATGCAGTTGGGGATGAGCAGGGCCGGCCCAATGGGCTTTTAGGGAAAGCAAGAGTTGGCCCAATGAGGGTTGGTAAAATAAGGCGTCAGCTCAATGGGCATTAAGTAAAGCAATGGTCTTAACCCCAAAAAATCATTTTATACACTTTTAAGTTTGTTATATATCGGGTTTCCCACAGTTGTACACTCCTTGCCCAGCCCACGTGGCTACTGGTAACTGGTAAGTCAGGTTTGTTTAATTTTATTATCGACTTGAGAAATGTTTTTCACTTTTCGAATTAATTAAAGGTATGTTTCTTTAAGTGTTAATCATTCTGCCTTTTTAATCATCTAAATGGTGCAACCATTGTTTTGTTGGCGTTTCTTTTGTTACATTTGGATGGAGTTGATCGATGAACAATTTTGTCAATTGAAATATTGTGGATTAAGGCTTGGTTTTGGATAATGATTATGATGATTTATTTGTGATTGTTTGGATTATTTTTCTTTTTACTCGTATCAATTATGCAAGTAAGTAAGTGGTTTGGTGGTATTTCTGATTATTTTTCAAGGATTGAATTATCTCAGAGTTTATTGATCCAGCTTTGTCTCAATGATGCTGATATCCAACGTATACTGTCATAGGTGATGTAAGTTTATACTCCATTAACTCATGCTTTTTTTAAGGTTTTAGTTAAACCTTTATAATAGATAAGGACAAACGAAAAAGAAAAGTGCTTTATGTTATTAAGAAAGTAGATTTTTATCAGAAAGAGAAACCCAAATTTACCAACAAAAAAAAAGAAGAGATTTTTATGTGATGTTTGTATTTTCTTTTGCTCCAGTACCCCCTTTAAGCTCATTTCCTGGAACTTGCCATAGTGTTTGGATGTAGTAAAGAATTATTGCAAGATTTAAAAATCAAAGTGATTTGTGGCTCCTACATCAACAATTGTCATTGAAATTAAGGCTCTATTTTTTGTTTTTTTTTCTTCCTATTGGATAGTATTAATAAAGATGTTGACTAAAGGAGGTGAGTTATTTTGACCATAGCTCTAGTTCAGATTCAGGCACCCTATCTTTTTGGATGACTCTTGCTTTTGAGTTGAATATATGTATCATTTAACATCAATACTACCACAAAACTTTTGATTCCAAGGATCCACGTCTAGTTTGATGAACTAATGATCCATGTGTAGTGTAATGGACCTAAGGATAAATCGTATTTTGATTCTAAAGATTCTCTTAGCTAGATGAAAAAGTATTATAAAATTCTTTCATATGATAAACAATATATATGTTGAAAACCAAAGATAATTATCAATATGAAACATATGACCAAATGTGTAGATTAAAATAAGTATTGTCCAAATCTTTATGATATACACTAAGATGTTGATTGTATTATGTTGAGGTTATAAAAAATCACAAAAATGTAACCGTTTTTACTAGTGTAATATTTGTATAGTAATTTCAAAACGACTTTAAATATTATCAATGAAATATACGAGTCTTTAACCTATACAAGTATTTACTTAGTATAATATTTCATAAGTAACGCACCAGAGATAATTATGTGATGCGTGAATTATATTTGCTTCTCTGTCTTCTAAACATGTGATCATTGGCTTGTCTCTCTTCTTTCTTATTCCATGGTGACACTCTCTCTTCTCTACATCAAGCGTACAACCTCATTCGCCTTCTTCTTGAGAGGCCCGAGTGCATATACTAAAATACAACATCCTTAATGTATCTTTAAAAATAATGAGCATCATATGATACCATTTAACATATTTGGTTATGTTCATGTTTGATTAAAATCTCACGAGAATATGAATTTCTATGGAGGGGTTATCAATAGGGTCTTTGTTATTCAAATATGATTTATAAAATTGGAGATTTGAATTGAATTTGTGTTTCCAAATCTAAATTAAATTCTAATTTCAATTTTTCTAATCAAGTTTGAATTTTTATTTTCGATTCGAAATTAGAATTGAACTTAAATAAATGGAAGGGTTCAACGAGAACACTAAAAAAATAAGAAACTAAATAACCATTTTTATTCACACATTTACACTCCAAAACTCACAGAAAAATAGGGAAAACCCCATATATTAACGTGGAAAAAACATTATATTGGTTTCATTTGTGAAATAAACTTTTTTTAAACACCAAGTGAAAACAATACAATGTTTTTATATTTTTTTATCAAATTTTACGCTAAAATTATATAGTTGTGTTTTTATTGTTTTTTTTAATTCTTAGAATTAAAATTTGTAGTTAGAAATGATTCTTATAATCCCTCTTTTTTATTGATCTTTTGAAACTCCTCCTGTATTTGGAATCTATGTAAATATCATGTATTATATAATAATTTTGCGCTTGAAAGTTGGTCATTTTGAATTTTGATCACATGCTTTGAACTTGGATTTAAAAGGTGAACACTTCTCACTTTTATATATTTAAGATTTGCTTAATTGTCATTTTGAATGTTTTGAATATTGTCCCCTACCACTTTATTTTTAAACTTTTATAAGATCATATTTCTATTTCTAAAATTGTATTTTTAATGTTACAATTTAGATTTTGATCGTTTGATATTTATATATTTCAAGTTTGCATGAATTCTAAAAATAAAATTATTATTATTTTTCTTAATATGTATCCGCTCGACTCTAGCTCAAATTGGATTAACCCACTCGTAGACTAATGTTTCTGGTTCAAGTATTATATGAACGGCTGAATTATACTTATATTCTCGATTAGTACTTATTTAGTGTATTTTATATAATATGAAAATTAAATAACATTTTGTTATACGGTAATTATATATTAATTATATTATTGTATTTAAATTATAAAATCTCGAGTATCTGGCTCTACGCCTATGCTCATTTAATATGCACATTAATTATATGTTATCTTTACTCTTGTTATCAAACTTAATGTTTTATACAAGTGTACGTAATCTCTATTTACTACACTAGTTAAAATTCTGCAATTACTTTGATTATGTCCATCATTTGAGAAAAAAATGTCGGGACTAGGACCAGTAGGATATAAAGATTAAAAGAAAAGGTAATTTCCCCTTTTGCTAGTACCAAAATTCGTGTGTGATTGGATGTGTTTAACATAATTCTTTTAGGAATAAATTTTATGTTAAATAATATATTGTTGTGTGTATATATGAATACATTTATATATAAAGGCTTACTATTTGATATCCGATAATTTGATAAAAATGTAATGCCTCTATAATAACTATCTATTATGCTTGAGTGAATTGCAAAACTACACATACTTATTTGTGTTCAGTTATTATTAATTTGCCTGAGTATATGCATAGTGTTACATATCCAACACACAGGAACGATTACACTAATGATATTAATTACTTATATCTGCTAGATGAATCCTAAAAAATAATAATAATAACTATTTATAACCAAGAAATAGCTACTACATCCCAGGGGCTTGCCATAAGCCACCACTTTACCATAATTACATAAAATAAAAGAAAAAATGAAAAGATCATTAAAATTCTCTTTTCTTACTAAGGTCATGCCTCGTTATATAACATATACTACAGCACATACTGAGAGATCGAGAGTACTATATGCACGTAACTTTTAAAAAAATATATATGATATTTAAAATGTTATTAACGTAGATTGGTTTTGATCATTAATGTTGGTAACGTTATTATTGCATGGCCATGCAGACGTTAATAATGGTTGATGGAGCTCCGGGTTAGCACGTAGACGTAGATGTAAACGGTATAACTTTTGTTGGAGCCTCAGCGACTCTAGTCTGAGTGTCTGATTCTCTTTCTGGACCATTTGGACGTTATGGTTCACGAACCGTAACCGTTTAATAAGGTCCTGGTTAACGGTATCATATCGTGTTACTTGGCTCTTTAGATTCTCCAAATGCTTTTGTTTTCTCTTTCGGGACCGCATGGCTGACTCGCGGTTGGACACAAGTCGTTTCTGCCTACGCTCGTCGGTAGGGTTAATAGCGTTCCACTTATGTGGTTCGCCATCGTTGGAGCAAGAACCTGAGCTGTTTGTAGTTCTGGTGGAGTTGTCGGAACCAGATGACAACATGGGTGAGTTTTGAGAGGGGAAATCGACGAGAATGTTGTCGAGGAAGTCGTCGAAGGAGAGAGGATAGTCGTCTGAGGAGAAGATTGAATTCGACATCGTCGGAATTGAAGATCGATCGAGTGTTGATTAATAAGGGGAAGAAGGTAGGAGGAGGAAAGGGAAGAAACAATGGATATGGTGTTGGTATTTAAGGGCAAACATGAAGCATGGATGCATGGGTATTAATGAGTGTCATTTTCGTAATTAAAGTAGGTTAGTGGTAGGGCCAGGTGTATACTGTATACATCCACCTAAATTCTACAAAACTCGTTTATAGAGACACAAGGATACTTCTTTTCACAATCTAGATTAGGTTAAAAGCACAAGAATCACATAAAATAGTTATATGTTTTGTTTTAAGCGTAACGAGTGAGGTGATTACATATATAACTGGCTACTCTACTTTCTCTTTTTTAAATAGTTATATCTCCAAGTAATTTATGTTGTTTTTTTTTTACTATAAGTACATGTGTATGCAAATAAAATGTAGGAAAAGTGGATTTCAGATTGTGACACGACAAAGAATAATCTATATCATCCATCAAGGCAGCTTCAACAGATCTTTCCATTGTCACTTGAGCATTGATAGTGGAGACCATCCGTCGAAGGTTGTCATTACCACCAACATAGAGTAGCCACTCCAGAATTGAAGTTAGAACTAGTAGTCTAGAATCGTAATGAAAAGGAGTTTGGCATCTATGTGTTCGAGAGGTTGAAAACTACCTCCGTGGTGGCTTCAAACAATTTGACTAATAATACTTTTAATTTATATCGTTGTTTGAAAACAATCACATGCTTATATTATAGATTTGCACTTACTTTCACGTACAAGGAATATATATATATATATATATATATATATATATATATATATATATATTTTAGTTTCACTTATAATCATCGAGTGAGTTGTAGGTAAGTGTAAATCTATTGGATTATGCATGTGACATTACCGTTAGCAACGGAACTAAAAGTTAGAATATCTTTGGTACCGTTGGCTGAATGAATTGATTACTATCTGCCACTAGATTAAATTAAAATTATTAGAATCTAATATCTTTAAAGATCTTGTTTTCGGAATGACAAGTGATTTAGTGATTGCAGTTGAACCAAACATTATGGATGCCCTATATTAGCTAATTATTTAAATTCACACTTTGAAACTTATAAAAACAATATTATTTTATCATAAATGAAAAGACTACAATGATTTTATTTATATAAGATGGAAAGAAGTAGATTAAATCTTGATGCTTAGTAACGAAGAAAGAAAAGTAGAAAAGTTAGATGACAGATGTCGGCACCCGTGGATCGGTCGGAAGATGAGCCAATAAGGAGATTTGCTTACGTGGATATTATTAAGCAAGGCGATCTCGTCATGGTCCATGGGCTCCTTGACATCCCGGAATTTGGTAAATGATGTCGGCTATATTTTATTTTATTTTATACAAGACTCTCATTAATCTAGGTCTTAAATATATATCCAACTAACTTTTTACTACCTATAAACTTCTAACTTTCCTCACACATAACTTTAGTTTTAGATAATCATGTTAATTGAGATAGGAAGCATTGAAAATTCTTGAGAGAAAAAGATATTAAAAGGACTAATACCAAACTTAGTTAAACCATTAAGTTTTGAGCTTCTAACAACCAACTTCCCTCACTTACCATGACCTTACCCTTGTTTGGAAAACTACACCGCACCGGTAATCATCCCGCATACCTTCTTCTCTCCTCTCCCATTGCAAAAACGCCCTCTCCATCCACAGATCGTTTATGATATTTGATTTTTATCTCTTCTTCATCTCATTTTTATCCATTTCATGTCGCAGTTGGTGGGTGTTGTGCTACACGTGCCCTTTTTGGAAAAAAAAAACATAGTTAGTGTTGTGTATTTTGATTTGAAGTTTCTTGAATAATTATTTAAATAAAGTGTTTTTCACTTTTAAATTAAAATTATAATTTGTTGATACTCATTTCCAAAATACTTACTTTATAGATTCTAATAAATCAAGCTTTCTAAAACCACATGTTATTCTGTTGATTTACATCTTTATCACTTGTCATTTTCACCATCATTTTATTTTTTAATCCAAAAAGGTATTATACTAAATTAAAGATTAAAATAATTTATCTCTCTTATTAAAGATCAATTTTGTTAACTATAATATTTCTTTCTCTCTCATCTTGATTTTTTAAAATCAATGTATCTTTTTAATGATAGATTTTATCAAGAAAATAAAAAATCATATTTTTAATTAAAATAGAACTAATAATAATTTTTATATAATATGAAATTTTCAAAAACACTAAACATTTTTGAAACAAAATATTTAAATCTGTCCTTTTTTAAAAGTTATAAACATGTGAACTTTTCAAAAAACAATCTTATTAAAAAAACCAGAATAATTACAAACCAAAGTTTTTAATGAACAAGATTTTTTTAAAAATAAATTCTTTTATAAAAGAATCTTAATACGAATGTTTACAAATAAAACTATTTTGATAAGATAGTTAAAAAATAAGACAATTGTTTTATTTTCTTTAACTATTACGTATATAAAATTCATCTCATATTAAATTAACGTATTGTAAATCTTTGTGTTTATTACTAATTATAATCCGTTTAATAAATAGGTTTGTAGCCTATCTATCTATATATCTATCTGTCTGTTTGTGTATCACTCTATCTATAATAAAGGAAAAAAAAGATAATATGTGACGTAATCGTAAGTCTCATCATACTAACTTTCTCATTTCTCTCTATTATTCAAACTAATATGGAATACTAATAATATATTCATACCATATTCAAATTAAAAAATATATAATTTAATAAATTGAAAATCTATTTATTTCAAATTAAAACACACCTTTTAAAAACAAAAAAAAAACAACGAACTCTTTTACTAAATAATCAGAGCCTCTAGAACGAGCATATATTATTGTTTATATACTTAAAGTAGCTATTTATAAGTAATTATAATTATATTTTATCTTCAAGTATTATTTTATAATTTATAATTTTTTACTGATTATTTAATAATTTATTTATTTAACCCGTGTAATACACGAGTTACTAACCTATTTGATAATATAAACATTCAAGAACGAGAGTGTAATTCTATATAATTTGTACCCACATTCAAGAGAATTGAATATCCAAAAAATTGACTAAACAAGGTTGCCATTAACCATCATAAGTGCTAAATTTACGGGTATTAATTGGTAGTTATAATTACTATATGACGATTACGTCAATAGTAACATTCATCAATATAAGAAATAACAAATATTAGTATTAAACATACGTTTACTATAAAAATAACTTAAGATATATGAAAAGTAAAGTTTCTACTAAAACCTTCATTTATTACCGTCCATCTTTTATTAACGAAAATAAAATGCTATACAACCAAAGTTACTACCGAAGACCAATTTTACTACCGGCCATTACTTACCATTAAACTATAGCTTGACTCAAACTGTAGGTTTTGCCCTTAGAATACCACCAGAAGTTACCGCCCCTTGAACTCTGCTATCAAGGTAACCACCTTTTTTTAGTCCCTTAAACCATCAAAGTCATATTAACTAACAGTTAGAATATCTTGATCAAGTGGCATTTTGCATCTCTCGGTTTGTAAAACTATATATTCTAGATTCTCATTTGGTTTTATGTGAATTTCAATCATTCTAAACACTCATTTGACATTGAAATCGCCGACCTAAGGCAACGCATACTTGTATTCACTAAAAATTATAAACGACAATTACATTAATAACACAAAAAGAACCCTTAGCAAAATGTATTATATAACTATTTATCTCCCAAAAATCCTAAATAGCATAACAAAGTCCAGGTTGTTCGTTTAACAAAAACCAAAAAATCACCTTTGCCAATTCAATTTAAATATAGAAAAAGCACGAAAGTACCTTATTGTTTATTGACTGATTTCCAATAAGATTATAAAGTTCCCTTTAAACATGGGTGCACATTTAATATATTAAGAATAACAAATTTATAGGCTTGAAAAGATGTATGGATGTTATTTATTCTAAGATTCTACAACTAACAAACATCACACATGTTACCCTCCTAGCAGTTGTTTCTGTTGCATGAGAAAGAAAAGGTAAAGTAAGCTTGGAAAGAGTAAAGAGATGCGTACATGGGTTTGTCGACCATTCCTTTAGCTTTTAAAAATACTAAGGAATAAATCATTATTATATTGACAAATATTGTTTCTTATACATTGATTTCACAACTTGTGTTTCCCTAATTCTAGCAGCTGAACTAAAGATTTGAGAGTTATTATGGGGCTAGCCTGCGTGTTAGAGACATTAGCCTATAGGTGGAGTTGTAAGTATAGAAGTATGAATAATTAGGGTTGTTAAAAAGAAAACTAAGAGTTGAGTTTATAAGTTATTTATAATGTTTTTTTATAATATATAATCTAACCTAAATCTAGATAAATTAGAGAACATATGTGTGGAAAAAGGTTTTATCTCGAAAGCTTTTAGAAAATTTGGTGGCCATGGTGTTAGATATTAAAGGGATAAAGGGAAACCTCAAAAAATTATTCACAAATTTAAAACTCAAAGACTACTTTGTTAAAGTTAGTCAAATAGTAAATTTTTTATATATAGTATATTGGTAAGTATAAATATTTTAGTGACTTTCCAAAAAAATTATAGATTACAAAACTAACTAACATGCATGTTACTTCCAAACAGATTTTCTTGTTGAATGAGACTAAAGTAAAGATTCGTTCAATCATCCTAGCTAGGAAAGTGTAAAGAGGTTTTTATGTTTTGTCATTTATTGGTTGTAAACGTTTACGTCCACAAAACTTATTACTAGTAAAACTGCCCAAAGACAACCAATGAAAATCGATATGATATTTCAACTCATAACTTACAAAGTAGGGATGTGAAAATCATTTAACCGAACCAAAACCAAATTAACTGATATAACCGTGCTGAAAAAGCTGAAATCAATCGAAAACTGATGATATGGTTTAACTTAAGTTTGCTCGTTGAAATGACAACCTAGCTATTATGATAATAACCAAGTTATATCATAGCCTAAAGTATTATACCATGAAACCGATACCCATTGGTTTTAGAAAACAACCTATAATCAGGTTCAGTTTGAGCCCAAAATGACATACTCAAAGGACCCATGCACCGTATTACAAATGGTGCATATATTATGAAAAGTCAGTATGTTTTTGTATAATTGTATGTCAACGAGGAAAATAATGGGCATTACTATGAGAAAACTAGCTATCAACAGCGAATGATGTCCAGTTAAGCAAAACTTCAAAAAATGTGTTTTTTTAAATAATCTATAATGCATCGACATATCACATAAAAATCAATACAAAAGATTCAAACAAAAAAAGCCTATTAATATTCATCGATTAACCTTTAGTCTAACACCCAGAAAAAAAAACCACTTCACTAACGAAGATTTTACCGTTGTTGCATTCTAGGGTAATTTTTGTCAAATGACCCATGGACCGTCAATGCATTTAAAGTTCCAAATGAGATTTTAGTCTGACGATACAAAATTAGCATGGTAATGCGCCATCATATATATGTCCTTAGCACTGAAATGATTTGTTATGAATTTGTGTAACTTAAAGAATTTAATAACATATGATAGTGGCCATTAATGCTAATTTTGTTTATTCCAGATAGAAGTATTTTAATTTGTCAATCACATGATTTAGAGAGTATATATAAACTAGTGTATGTGATTTTGTTCAAATATTTAACCTAGAGTTAGACCAAAACTCAATCTATATAAGTGATGAACTAATACCTTATTTTGATGAAATAACATGGTGTCTCATGAATAGCTACAATAACATGTCATTTCGTTAACCTAGACCAATGCGTCAATGTGTAGGTTAAACCAGACAAATAGTTTTTGTGGTTGTTCAAATGAACAGTTATTTGGGGCGCCTCCAGGTAACCGAGGAGCAAGAACCTTGCTTGAGGGCTACTCCCAAACTGTGCTTGGGCTCTGATCCCAAATAGTGATAAGGCGATACGTGTTAAGATCTTGTAAGAGGCGCCGCCCCTTTGACACCAAATGTTCACCAAAGCTAAGATACAAATTAATGTTGAACAAGCTTATTCATGCCTCTCTTTGAGTTTATGTAAAAAATCTATAAATATAATAAAAGAAGGTTTTATTAAAACACGTATCATCATTCTAGCATATCAAATAACACGTGTAATCAGATGACACGTGTCATCATTCTAGCATATCAAGAAAATTATTTTCCCGCTTCTCTCATAATAAATACGAAAATATAAAACAATTAATTTAACTTTACTTTTTAACTAAAATATGTTAAAGCAAATATATTTATATTTTATTTCTTGTCTCTCTCATATTAAATGATAATTATTGTAAATAAGTAACTAAACTATTAAACATCTAAAAATGGTAATAATTTCACCAAATGATAATGTAGAGTAATAATTTCTATATCATCATGTGTTATAACTTTTAAAATATTCATTATATTTTTATTTCACCAAATGATAATAACATCTAGAACATAAAATATTCATAAAACTAATAATTTTTATATGTTTTATTTATTTCACCCATGTAATACATGGGCTCTAAACTAGTAATAAACTAAAAACAACTCATGCCACTAAATCAAAACAAATAAAATAGCCCATTAATATACTCTTAAATTAGATATTTGATATCATAAAATAAAAAATAAAGCGAGTGTGTGTATAAAAAGATAAAAGATCTCATCTTTGCTAAAGTTCGATTCTCCAAGAAAAGAGCCTATAGATGCAAGCCATGTTTTGGTTCTAATTCAACCATTATGTCCTTTATAAATTGACGTACGAAGAATGTAGTCAATGGGCTTTATTTTTCGTTTTTAATATTTATTAAGGACCGTTTTTTTTAAAATTATAGTGGCATTTATAGCAACCATGCAACATATATTCATGGAATCAGCAAATATATTATCTAAATATTCTTTTTTTATATTTGAACAATCGAAGAAAAAATATATTATAAGCGGAACACTAGCACGAAGCTAGGGTTGGTGAAAAGTGAAAGCGGTTATATGATAATGATTCAATTGATTAAACTAATTTGGACTGCCGACTTTGAATTTAGAATAAATATTGCGTCTTAGCTTTTATCGTTAATTTTCCTTTTAGTTTCAGTATTTCACTTTTAAAATTTCCTCGTGCTAAAGAAACTATTTTTTCGGTTAAACTACTTTTAAAATTCCTCGTGCGAAAGAAACTATTTATTCAGTTACCTTCCTTTACGAACTGTCACTTAGCTATTAAATTTATACTTCCATGTTTTATAGAATAAAATCTGGACATTGCAATGTATTAACTTTAGAAACTTATGTATTTATAAACCAAAAGTTGATATGAAAATTTGATTATATATTAACTGTCATCAGTAAATGATGAAATAATAAATAATGAAGATCTGAGAATTGTAAAATTATATGTGAAGATAAGATATAATTAATTTTTTTATATAAATTAGTAAGTTTTAATAAATTAGCAGATTAAGAAACTAAATTTAGATATCTAACTAACTAACTAACTTAATTAAGAAGTTATGTACATAAATAGTCCTTGTGATATATCCAAATAATGGTTTTAGTTCTAAAAGTATCAATAATAAAAGGACAATTCCAAATCATACATAAACATTATATTTTTTGTCTTTAAATTGAATGAACAGTTAACTTATTCTGTTAAATAGTATGAAATTACTAAATTACATCTTGATAAAATAATTAAATTAATACATAGTGTCATAATAACAGATATCCTGCGGATACATTTCCTAAACCTCTTATATCTCAATCTTCATTAAACCAAAAAATGTCTTCAAAATCTAAAAAAAAAAAAAAAAAAAACGGGCCCAGCTGCCCAATCCTCACAAGCCCAAAAAATTTACACACCATTATCACGTGGAATTTGCAAGTCTCTCCATATTCGATTGTCAAACAGCTAAGAGTTGGCAAAATTCTTGTATGTAAATAAAAAAATTAAATTAATAATTATTAATTCGTATTTAAAAATTATGAAATAATGTTCTCAGATAAAATAGGATTCTCGGATAACTAACTAATTTATGTGATAAAATGATAACAATACTTTTTCAAACTTAGAGTATTTACAATAATATTTTTTTTTTGTTTTATTAGGATAAGATATTTAATGATATACAAAATGAGATAAACAAGGGTCTCAGAATGGTTGGATGAGTTTCCATTCAGGTCGTTGTTTGAGGAGGCAGTGGTTCTTCTAGACCTCTACTTCCCTCCCATTTTTTTTATCACAATTATTTTTATGTTAATAAGTTTTATGTTTTTTTATTTTTTATTTTTATTTTTTATAAGTGTTATTGAACACCTTAGCCTGTTAATCCCACACTGTTTGGCTGGTCATTAGCAGTCTCTTGCCATGAGAACGTAGATCGGGTGATCTTCTCTTGATGGCTAACCGAACTAGTGACTTTTGCATAAAAACCGGTTAAAACATGGACTTGTTCGTATCCAAAAAGAGGAAAGTGAGCCCATGTCTGAAAGGCGGGTAAGGAAGTAAAGTCACATAGTTACCACAATTCCTATGCGAATCGAGTTATAATTGTTGGATCCTTTATGCCCAAGACACATAGAACATTGATGTGGTTAGTACGTTATGATCCAAGTCGGGTCATACCCAATAACAAGCTTAGCAAACACCAATTAACATTTAGTTGATGATATGATCATGCAATTAAATAAATACACCATTTTAGAAAATGGGTTTTCTAAATAGATTGTGTGTGAGAAAGAACAACTTATAAGGATAATTTGTTC
>BJCM01084390.1:0-19895 GCA_018326385.1 Flaveria bidentis
CGATTGGACCATGCGTATGGTTCAATCGTACGACTGGACCATGTGTATGGTTCAATCGTACGACTGGACCATACTTATGGTTCAGTCTTACGAATGTCCCAATCGCATCTCTCAGTCGCACAACTGGCCCATTAGCAAGGCTCAGTCGTACGACTGAGTCTCATTCGCATATGCTCCTATGAATGACCCAGTTTCATGTGTTTACAATATATCAGGTGTATTACATTAAGCCTAGACTATTCGTCAAGCGATGGACATACTATATATGACTATATATGCTCCAACACTACATCGAAACCACCTAAGGTCATCACGAATGGTCTAACAGGAAAGTTATGACCTTCTAATTCCACGTCACAACCTTCGATCATCTCAGAAATCCTGGTAGACTTACCTGTGGCAGTTTCTACATCAAAGGGTGCATCTACACTCCTACTACTAATAGGCAGTTTAGCACAAAAAGCAACCGAAATAAAACTTTTACTAGCACTAGAATCAAATAACACAGAGGCTAAAGTTTGGTTTACTAGAAATGTACCTGACACAACATCAGGGTCTGTCCTAGCCTCCTCCTGCGTCATCGTAAACGCTCTAGCGCTCACCCTTGGTCCTTCTCCTCCAGTCTTCTTCACCCCAAAACCCTCAGCCCTCGGCTTCTTACAATCTCTACTCAGATGACCATTCTATCCATAGTTGTAACACCTTACAACCCCATACTCCCTCGCTATATGGCCAGGCTTCCCGCACTTGAAGCAGACGTTTAACCCCCATTTGCATTCTCCCAAATGTTCATTCCCACATTTACCACACCTCTTCAACCCCACACTAGGTGTAACCACACAACGGTCATCCACCAGTGCCTTCTTGTTACTCGTCGGGGCACCACACCGACCAAACCTTTTTCCATTCCAATTCCGGTCACCACCAACTTTCTTGCTGCCTTCAGTCACCACCACAGTTCTTTCATCATAAAATCTCCCCGCCAAATCAACCGCCGACCTAAACGTGCTCAGTCGGGCAGCGATAATATGCCTACGAACATCCGCCGGCAAGCCCTGAATGTACCTCATAATCTTTCGTGACAGAGGCGTCACCTGATCCGGCACCAGCCGTGTCATTTCATTGAATTTGGTGGTGTATTGTTGATGTGTCATTGTTCCCGCCTCCAATTGCAGGACTTCCCTTTCTACCTTATCCATTTCCCTATGAGGACAGAACTCCTCAATCACTAACTTTTTCAAATCAAACCACCTTATTCTCCCAATTTCCCGACTACCCTCGGCTTGGACTGTATTGTCCCACCAACACAGAGCCGACTCCACAAACGAGTGGGTAGCAAATTTCACCTTCTGGTCTTTTTGGCACTCACTGATATTCAGAACAACTTCCATTTCCCTCACCCATTGGTGAGCAGTAGCAGCAGTGCCATTACCATCAAAAGTAGGGGCTTACACCTTTGAAATGCCCCGTAGTTACAGCCTCTTGCCGCCTCCGACGCAGGCTCTTCTTCTTCCTCCTCTTCATCATCAGAGAGAACCGTTTCAATCTTGGGTTGTCTCCTTTCACCCATAGGTCTACTCCTTTCTTTCCGCTCCCCCTCCCGTACAGCCTTTATCACTTCAGTCACCACAGACGGTAAGATCGTCTGCATGACCTGATGCACCTTCTCTACAACTGCCTCCTTCACTGAGGCCCTAAGGTTAGCACTCTCATCTCCACCCTTCGGATGAGGGGTCTCGGGTTCTTCATGAACCACCTTTTTGGCTCTAGGCCTTCCTCTCATAGCCCATGGTTTAGCACCACGACCTCCACCACATGAAGCTTTAGATGATCTACCACCAGCCATCCTCTAACACACACTATAAGATTCAAACACCCAACACGGTTATTCAAGGGAACAGCTCAGTTTATGTCAAGTATAGTAAGTCCCTAATTATAGTGGCCAGTTGTGATTTGCCACTTACTTTACTCTTCATACTCCAAACATTACCTATCCTGACTACATCAGTATCTAAATCTACAAACAACATAAACCACATAACATGTGCACATTATACCGGTTATCATTAAGAAAATACCTTATGACACGTAGCTACTCAGACTGGCATCCCTTCCCCTTCCGTCCCATTTTCAGTTTAAGTTAAGGTTTATTTTGAAAATTTATCCATTTCACTTAAATTTTGGCTCTGATACAAACTTGTAAGTTCCCGTTCCTGGGACGCTCATAGCTGGTCAATCATCGCACATAAAACATATATTTTCATTAACTTAGAGAAATCATTGCAGCGGAAACATTTAAACATCCAATTCATTATAATCACTTTTGTAAAATAATACATTCTTGACTGGTTACAAAACATCATTATTTGCATTACATCATAAAAAGTCATATTTCTATCAAATGGGTGTCATCCAAAAATGCCAAGTAGCTACCCCGTGCCATCCTTAGCAATGTTCACATGCCAACTAGAAAATGCACTAAAAGTCAGCGTTGCTAAGTGAGTTCTAGTTTTATAAAAACATTGCATTACCTTCCATTTGTTAAAACATTTTCATTACTATCGCACATGATCACACATCGCACATACATCAAGGTAATAATTATTATCTTTATTATCGTTCGTTTAGTACATTTCGCACGTTCGCACATATCGCACGTATCGCACGTATGGAGTGGTCACTAGGATAGACTCCCCCTGTGTGTGTGAACTCTTATGGGTTTGCCAAGATCGCAAGTTGTATAACACATAGTAATTAGGAAATTGCATGTTATTGGAGCAGTCACCAAGACTGAACTCTTACTGTGTGTATGAACCCTTATGAGTTAGCCAAAATCACACGCTGTAGACACACACAAGGTAACAACTCTCAATGAGTTGTGAACCTCCCTTCAGTTGCTTGCAAGGCTTTTCATTCGTTCTTTCATTATGTTCCACTTTCATTATCTTAAAATATTTGCTTTGTTAAGATAATACTTTATGTTTATTAACAATATCAAACCACTTAAAGTCACATCATCATACGTAATAGGGAACATAACAGAACGTAACATGCAATCATACATAAGCATACAACCGAGGATTAAACCAGTTAAGAACACCATAAACACACCAATTCTTACCTTGAATTTGACCTTCTGCTCTTGTTCTTCGTTAAAATCCGCATTCTGTACTTTCTCTCTCTAAAACATCCGAATGTTGAGTGTGTGTGTAGACTCAAGGGCGGCCATACCACCTTTATCACCAACTTTTAAACTTTTTGTCCTTTTGGACACTTTTTACCCCTCAATTTGGGTAAAATATATTTTCTTTCTTTTTCTTTATTTTATTCTTGTTTCTTTGTCTTTTATAAATAATCGGGTGTTACATATGCCCAGTTAGGGTAATCTTCTTCATTAAGCAGGCGCGGTGGCTTTGTGCTATTACCAATCTCGTTGTCGAGATTCATCATGGCAACGATGTGCTTCATGTTGGTCATTTTTCTCACTTAGAAATCAAAAATTCCTCAAGCTCAAACTTATCTCTTGAATTACCAAGTTTTTGCGTGAAATCACAAAGTTCTTGTGTGAACAATACAAACTTTTGTAACTAATTTTTTGCGAAATCTTCAAATTTTCGTACGATAGGAATCTGTTGTAACAAACTTTTCAACGAACTCTTGCGAAACCTCAACTTTTCATGCAAAATCTAACTTCTTGCAGGGAATTACCAACTTTTTGCCTGATTCATGTCTTCAATTTCGAAGGTTTCCAGCTTTAATATTTCACCAAATTGTTTAGAATTTTACTAATAAACTGTTCAATTAGTGATTTAGGTACAGTTAAGATCCTAATTGTCTCTAATTGATTCAATTGAGCTCGAATAAGCTCAAAAACTTCACCAAATCATCGAACACCAAGTTAATATGCTTTACCATCTTCAAATCTGATCAAATTCAATAGATATCATGTAGAACTTCAAATATCAAGCAATTCAAGGTTCACGAACACTTCAAATTACTTACTCTAATCTTTAAATCAATCGATCTAGAGTATACATAGCCTTGATACTAATTGTAAGGATCAACAAAATAACTGTTGGGGTTCAACAATAGAATAAATTGAAGCTTACCAAATCATAATTACAGCCAACTGAATATCTCATTATACAAGTTCAGAGACCACGTTGATCACATAAAAACAACAAAACAAGACAACTCAACATGACAAAGTCAACATCAAGACAATTAGAACATCAGAATTAGGTCATGAAGTAATATTAATATAAATAGACCCACTAGTGTATTTTTGCATGTGTGGCTTTTGTGAGTGTGTTTATCATGGTGTGAATCACCACCCAAGGAGAAATCCTCTCCTTTAGGTGGGTTTGATTTCACCAGCCATCTATGATTCTCATTTCAACTTGTTTATCAACATCAATGAAATCATAACATTAGTATTATCCATCTCTTTGTTCTTTGATTCACACACATCCACTCATATTAATTTTGATTTTAAGATCCGAACATGATGAATCCTAAGATTCAACTTCAATGAATCTGAAATATCAATTTAGCAAAATGGTTATAATCAATCTCATGAGGAGAATGCAGATTGTAATTACTAATGGTAAGAAGATGAAGTAGAATCAAATGCATATGAACACAATTGTAAATAAGTTCAAAGTATATTGCTCTCTGATTTTGGAATGATTACAATACGTATGAAAATAGGAAATGACAAAAACGACTTAATTACAAAAAAAAACTTTTATATTTATACTAACTAGAAGTTCTCACGCAAATCAACTAGTTCTCACGTGACTAGTTGTTGCGCGAGAAGCAGATTTTTGCGCGGTAAGTTTTGGTTCTCGCGTGACTTTGATCTTGATATTCATCTTGATTTGATTTCCCGAGTCTCTAGATTCAACCCCTACAGAAATAATTAAAATAATTATTTTTATGCAATCAACTACATCAATACATTCTTATATATAACAACACCAAGCAGCATGGAAGAAGCAAGTCACTCTATCAACCTCAAACGAAAACATACTGGTTCGTATGGATACTTCAAGTCATGTTTTGTAGTAGCTAGCAAACATTTTTATGTAAGCGTTGTTTATTATCAAGATTGCACTGGAAGTTATTTGTCTTTGAAAGTTGGATTATCATTGCTCACAAGTCCACATGCATACATTGTTTAAACTTTAATTGCCATTGTTGTTCATCACTTTTTTATACCAACAATTGGTATTAGTTCCTTACAGGTCCACCCACAACTCTTAAGCATTGAGAAGATGCAAGTAAGAGCATGTTTAGTAATCTACACACAAGTAATTAAAGTCCTTGAAGACATTTACTGAAAAGGGTGATCGATTGCCTTAGTCACTAGATTATTCAAACTCTAGTTAAATCAAACAAGAGGAAATCCATCCTCTCAAGAGTGTACAATCATCTTATTATAAACTAGAGATCAGAAACATTACACTAAAAAGCTACATATAGTCTGAAATTTTAATAATTGTTCAAGAGGATATCACCCGGAATATTGAAATGAACAATTCACCTAAAAAGAAATCAAATATAAAAACATTGAATCCTGTGCATCTAAACTTGAAAGCCCATATCCTTGCAGAAGGAAACAATCTTTGTAAAAAATATCTTTTGTTCTAAACACTACAACCAGGAAAACTTGGGTTCAATTTCTATGCATCTATTTTTTATTTGACCAACATATTCAACAAATTTGGCTTTGTGACATGGGAAGTTCCAACTACATGATTGGAACAAAAACCTTTTCAATAACTACGTTAAGAAGATTGGAAGAAAAGTAAAGTTCGGAAATGGTTAAGAAGGAAAAAGAATGGGATATGGTTCAATAATTATATTTGAAACAGTTTCTCATGGATGTCTAACTCCAAGGTTTATATAATGTTAGAATGTACCAAACCGGTAAGAAGTTTAAGAATCACTATATTACTTAAACTGTAACGTTAGAACTTCACCAAACCATTTCCCTTGTTTCCACAACTCTAAGCAAGAAAAATTGGATCTTGAATAAAAGTTATCTAACTTAAACTTCATAACCTTTCTAATTTCACCTGTCATTTATATAAATTCAATTTACATAAACAATACTTGGATAATTAAGAATTGTTTATTTCATTTACAGACTTTTACATAATTAACAATTATTATTCTAAATAATTAGTTGTCAATTTCTACTATATTTCTCGCGTTTATTCTTTCCTTTGATAGGATGGCCGATGTGTGACCCTAAAGGATCAATTCCGTTAGTAATATTGATGAGTTGTTGGCACACTACATCCAACAATTTCCTACTTGTACAAGTTTCGAACACCTGCAGGTGTTTGGCGTCTAGTAACACCTCACACCCCGAATGAAGACGTATACATTTAGGTAATCTCAACATCAACAATAAGCCAAAGAACTCTTGCTTCCTATTCCGTGATAGTCATGGTTGTTCATTTTATTTATCTCTCTGTTGAGGAGATATTACATTGTGAGACAGAGATCTTTTAAATCATTCTATATTACTTTAACTATTATTTTTTTTTTCCTAATTCCGAGTCAAAGTGGTCTAATAATCTTTTTAGTTCAAGTATGGTGATATATTTATACCAGCTTCAATCATCAAGGGCCTAAGTAATATCTATTGCTTGTGTAGTAACAAATTTCATCTTGACTACATATCACTTTCATTATACCTAATGGTACTTTTGACTAAGGTCCATATGTTTGTCAGTTTAACTGTAGTGTTAGACAACATCAATGAATAACCTTTAATATAATCAAGTAGATATGTATCTTAGATCGGAGGATGCTTATTTCATTTAACCATTCTCACAAGTTACTTGTGATAAACGTTCCAGGAAGTAGTTTAGAAGCGGTTCAGTGCAATATCTATTAGCCTATAAATATGTATGAATCTAGGTACATCTTATTATCCTTTTCATATCGTAAAAACAATCCAGCAAATGCATAAGTCTTACATGCAAAATAGCTCCCACTGAATTAATCGGGAGATCTTACTCGCAATCTAACAACTTCATAATTCTAATCTGAGCATCCGATAGATTTTGGATTCTTTAATACGGATTTATTAATGGGATCTTATAACCGTTAATGTCTCATTATTCCATACATATTCCTATGCCATGGAAAGTTTTTAGTCTACTCATTTGATCTCCTTCAAAAAAAACGCGTCTACAATGCATCTGATGTTATTTTCTGTATGATTTATGATAAATCATTTGGATCAATTTATTCATTTCAACGCAACTCATGCTTATTGTCTTTGCAATTTCTATAATGAATTCTCTTTAATCTACCCATTTTTCTTGACACTATATCTAAATTTTTACTCAACCTACCTTTTACATAAGATACTTGTTTATTAAAAGACATGATATTATTATCGAAACTCCTTTCAAAAACTGTAACTCTAATGATACATTATATTGTTATATGCCCTTCGTTAATCATTCAAGATCGCATATATAATTTAGGTGATTTCAGTCTCTTTTAACAGATTTCACTTATTAGAGTTTGCGTTATATTTACAAACTAAGTCTTAATATCTCTATGTTGCATCAGAATTAAAAACTCATTGTAGATTAAAATTATTCAGCTGGCCTAAGATATGAACATATGTAAATCCTTTTAATGATTGAATATCTTTGAATTTATTAAATTGACTTTGACTAATCTTTATGAATCACACTTATTAAGCTAATGAAGATTATACAAATTGGATCTTTATTTCTCTTTCTATATATATAATCTCTTTCTTGGCACTTTTAATGAATCTGATCCGTCTCCATGATCTCACTTAATAATAGTAAAGACTATATCTACTTCTATAGATTAATTTTCCAGTTTATTCCCATATATTTTCACTTAATTATTGTTAAAGTTCCTTCTATCTCTATAAATCACTTTTTACGTATGTCCTTTGATTCATATGTCACACATATCTAAATACTTCCACTATATTTTTATTTTTATTAAAATTTTTCATTCTTTTTAACCTAACCCACGCTTCCTGTATTAGTTATATTAAAAGCATTTCTTTTGAGATATTATAACTTCATAAGTTTGTGTTTATGTTTTTTAAGGAGTTCCTATGATAAGTATCAAACTTAATAATCTAGTATAGCACATGTGATGCATATGTCCTGAATTCTTTTGTACATCTCTTATCTAAATGTTGTTCGGTCTTGTCAAGATGTCGATCATGATAATGTTTGGTTTTGCAAAGATGACTTGCGAATGTCAATCATACAACAACATTCGAACATCACTAATCATATACCAATTTTATGTGGTTGTGATGGTCTTTTACATGTTTGTATAAGTTTTCTATAATATCACCACTTGATATTTAGAAAAATCTCTTTCCTTACTTTTAAAGATAATACCAAGTAAATTTACATTAAGATTCTTCTCAATTAAGTTTTTATATGATTGTTGCTCAGCCAGTTTCATAATCTACTTTTACTTTTACGGTACCATCGTTAATAGATCCATAATCGCTGTTATGATATTAGTCATTTAGATATGATCCTTAATTTCTGTGATGAATCTCTCAGATTCTTAAAAGACCATCTATAGGTGTCTAGATATTACATTTTCAAAAACTTAGTTACTCGTTTTATCACTTGATATGGAGCCTAATTCTCAATCATATCAATCTGGTTTAAGATGAAAAATTCCTAATTCACATTTATGACGTTTACGTATTTACGTGTATACCTGGCAAGATGGGCGGATCGGGTTGGGTCGGGTGCCAAGTCAGAATAGATTCGGGTCAGGATGATTTGGGTTAGAATGTACTAGTTTAAAAATGGGTTAGAATGAATTCGGATCAGGATGAGTTTGGGTCAGGAAGGGTCGGGTCAAAATGGGTTTAGACTAAAAAAACCACATTGATTAACAATTCCATACATAGATCAAACCCAATGCAATATAACTATGTATTATTTAAATACCTTAAGGTAGGGTTGTTCAAACCGCTCAACGTTCGCTCGAAAAATACTCGTTCGAATTTTTGCTCGAAAAATGCTCGTTCGAATTTTTGCTCGAAAAATGCTCGTTCGAATTTTTGCTCGGTTGTAAACGAGCCAAATGCTTATTCAAATTTTTGCTCGGTTGTAAACAAGCCGATTGGCTTGGATCGGTTTGTAACCAACCCAAGCACGAGCAAAGGTCCGCTCAGTTCGGTTCGGTTTGGATCGAATTATTATGTACATACAGTTTATATGTAACGCACTAGTAGATTTGACCCATATTATGCATAATTGATCAATCAACCTAATAATGAATTCTACATTAAACATAAAAGTGAAATCCTAAGCCGATAAGAGATATTTTTTCGATCATCTCCCGCACTCATCATCATCGTTATCTATAATATGTTCTTCGTCTTATTAGATACAACCTTAACTTCATCGTCAACCACAACGTATTATCATTCATGAGAATATTATGCAATGAAATGTTGTTAGTTTTTAAGTCATTAAACCTTATTCGATGTTGTATAAATCGTATGACACACAAATTTGTTCGGTTTTATAAATTGTCCGCCGGTCGTTTGAAAATTTACCGCTCGAAAAATGGTCATTCGATTTTAAGCTCAATTGTAAACGAGTCAATCGGCTCGATTCGGTTTGAAAACGAGACAAGCACGAGCAAAGCTCCGTTCGGTTCGGCTAGACTCGGCTCGAGAACAGCCCTACCTTAAGGTACAACTAGACAAACACATTGAAAATTGAACTTTAAGCAATTATTTATAAAATAAAAATAAAAAGCGATAAACTGCATGGGGATTATAGACGTGAGTTGTGTAGTTATATTATGGTCTTTTACCCCATCATGCAGCTTTAGTTTATGACGCTCAGTTGCCAACATGTTCATCTTATATGACCCGTAAACCGATCTTGACCCGTAAACCGATCTTGACCCATTCATAAATCCAACATGTTTATCGCTATCATGTAGATGTGAGATTATGTGTAGATTTTAGAGAAAAGATGAGGTGGAGAAATATGAGTTATGAAAAAATCTAATCAATCCATCCTGACCCAATCATTGTTTTTGATGATCCATCTTGATCCGTTTATAACTTTATCCTTGTTTTAAAGTTACCCAAGTTGACCCTATTAAAAATATAGCTTAATCCAATCTAATCTATTATCTCATTATTATTACTCAAATCAACCCAAATATACCTATTTGGGTCCAAATTGCCATGTCTAGTTACGTGTGATGGAAGATAGAACATTACTATAATTTCTTAAGGTTGCTTTGTGGTAAATTCCTAATTCATCATTTCTTAACGCCTTGATTTTTTATTATTAATATTAGTGTCGTAAAAATATATATATATCAATAATAAAATCTTCGATTCTAAAATTCGCTTTGTACCATGTAAAGGTCGAGTCACCCTTGATGACGAAGTATAACGTCTCTGACTCCATTATCGGTTCTCTTATTGCGGATCGGCTTTAAACTGCATGCATATGGCCCACAAGATTCCATGTCATTTCATGGTCCCAAGTGTTATCTTAAATATTGGTGGTTGTCAAATTTAAGGGCACTTTCGATGGTATGGTATGAATGTCCTACTTACAACCAAACAATCGAATCTTAATTGAGCACAAAAATTCGAAAAGGCTTCTTTTTAAGATCTGAATACCTAATATAAATCAAATCTTGTGAATACTGGTTGACTTTTTTTTCTCTCTCTATATCTCTCTCTCTCTATCTATAAAGTCTATTCCACATGCATATCTCAAAGATAATCGTCTTCTCAGTTCTACTCAACTAGTGATGGCCATAACAGTGACTTATGTGACTATATCCTAATGTTAAGTATTATCATCATATCTAGTTTTTAAAAGGAATCACCAAACAAAACGAATTGAAAATGTTGTTACAAATAAATGAAATATCTTGTTGGCGTTCATACACTTATCTAAATGTAGCATTCATATTAAGACCGCCTCATGACATTGTCTGAAGGTGACTCCGCGTTTTTCTGCTAAATCATATTGACCCTTGGTATCATTTTGTTCAATGTGGGTTTTAATTATTATATCAGTGAAGTGTAAGTCACTAACACCACAAGGAAACGATTATAAAAAGAGTTACTAAGAAGATTTAGTCAGTATTTTCTTAACTGATAAAGAACTATTATATATGTATTTCTTATGGTTAACAATTTATTAAGATAAATATTAAAATATTAATATATAGAGCTTTCTACCACTAAAAGAAATGTGACCATTTGTCGCGACACTATTAGCGGCGACACGTCGCCGCTAATAGCTAGCGATCCGTTCCAGCCTACTTGACTTAATTTTGGTCGTTGATTAGTCCCCAGACCTCACGGCTAGGTTATATCGTACAACACCAATAGCGGTGACACAATTATTGGTGTCATATTTACCCGGGACCTTTTCCCTCACCCCTAATCATTCGCGCCCAATCCACTCATCTCATCCCCCATCTTCAACGACTCAGGCGACTCCACCGGATAACTTACCATCCTCGACCACTACCGCACCACCATCCCCACCGTCACACCACCATCCCCACTGCCGCACCTTGCTCCCCTAACCTCCCCACCTTGTGCCTCCATACCGCCGCACCACCATCCCCACCGCCGCAACAGCCTACCCTACCCTCCCCACCGCCACACCTCCATCCTGCACAGTCCACCACCATTCGCAGAAGCCACTCCCACCGCCACCTCTAACTATTGGTAATTTTTCTTTATTTTATTTTGCTAATTTTTCAAACACTAACTTAGTTGCTTGAATCCCCAAAATAGGCTCCCACCACTCCACCATAGTCGACTCTCGTCTGGCGAAAGTCATCGCCACCACCACCTCTAGTTGCTTGTATTAAAAGTAAGTTTTTTAATGTTTTTTTTGTTGTTCAAACACCAACTCTTTAAAGATTACATAGATGTATTTATGTATTTTGTAAGTTTGAACTAAATGTATTTGTGAGGTAACATATAAGATATGCTAAAGTTTATGCTTAGTTGATGAATGTATTTATGTATTCTGTAGGTTATAATTAAATGAAATTGAGTATTTATGGATTTTGTTTGGTATTTATGTATTTTTGTAGGTTTAAATTAAATGTATTTCTGAGTTAACACAGAAGATTTGCTAGAGTTTATGCTTAGTTGATGATTGTATTTATGTATTTTGTATATTAGAATTAAATGGAATTGAGTATTTATGGAATTTAGTTTGGTCAAAGGCATTATCATAGGTTTATGTATTTGTATTTTGTAGGTTTGAACTAAATGTATTTGTGATGTACATATAACCTGATTTGTATTATATACATTTATAAAATTCTTTAATTTATTGTTGTTATTTATATGATCCAAATAACACTTCATTTTCATAGGCTTAAACTCTATTTAAAGGAAACAAAAATAGTATGCTATAATAAACAAGAATAAGAAATTACTAAGAAACCAAAAAGAATGTGACATTACTTGAAACAATTGGAACAATGTTTCAATTTGTTCAAACAATGTCACATTTCATTTAATTTTTCTACTAATTCCTTATTGTTGTATATTATTAGCTTTTTGGTTTCACAACTTTATTCTAATCACCACGAGCTTAGAAATACCTGCCCGAAATTGATTTAGTAATAAATTTCGGGTTCTCCCCGTTTTGTAACTGCTTTTTGAATATTTTATCTCATTTAGGAAATGAACGTGTATTACTTGATTGTTTGTGTAAGAAAGATTTGATTTTCAGTTTTTTTGCTCCTTAGGATATTTCTATATACTTGGGAGCTAAGATGTGTAAAGGCTCATTCCCAGGACGTTCACAATTAGAAAATCATCGCACATATTATGTAAAAACACATTTAACATTTACCAAATATCACAGCGGAATTAATTCAAACAAACCATTTCATATATTAATATTTGCTTTTGCAAAATAATACAACATTTTAACCTTTATAAAATATCATTAGCTCGCATTACAATGCAAAAAATCATCATTATACAATATGGATGTCATCCAAACAATAGCCAAGTAGCTGCCCCGTGCCGGAAAATACATACAAAGTTAGCGTTGTTGAGTGAGTTTTAGTCTTATAAAATTCAAATGATCGAATAACAGTACAATTGATTGACCAAATGATAAAAAAAACCACTAACAAACATTCATCATAATCACACAATAATGATGTAAAATCAAATGTGTTCAATAATAATCAAAACAAAGCAAACATAAACAAAGCCTCAAAATGATTTCTATTGAATTCTAGCCACAAATACACAGTTTCAACAAAGATATTTCGTATTAGGGTTTTGCAAGATTAACCTACAATGATAGAAACAATTCAATATATAGGAAACCTAGTTTCACTGACAGATTCACTAGAAACTGTCAGGCCCATGGCTAGTTTCGCCCGGCGACGAAACATAGTTTCCCCGGGTGAACTAAGCCTACTGACTATGAGCGAAACTACAGTTTCGCTCATAGTTTCACTGGCCAACAAAATACTCAAAATAAAAAATTCAAACAAAGTAATCTAACATATATCCTATTACATTTAAACATAATATAAACACTAATCTAATGTGATTTCAACCTAATCTTGATCTTCAATACTCCTCCTAGGTTGGACCTCACCTACTAGAACATCTTCCTTAGCATCGTCTGCTCTAGCTTCCTCTTGAGCCTTAGTTGTAGTCTCTTCTTTAGCTCTAGTTGTACCAATTTCTTCACCATGTGCACTTGCTCGTTCAAATTGTTTTGTAAGATTCGGCATATCCATCCTAACTTCATCTACCTGAAGGATTTTGTCTGCCAACTTGCATAAACAGGCTAGCCTCTTTTCTAATTTTAGCCCCACCTCCTACTTTGATGTGATTCTCACATAATATCAGCAAATCTTCGTTAGAAAAGGAAAACACCTCCATCAGATTAGATAATCTCATTTTAGCTCCATCCTTAACCCTTATCACCGCCTCCCCGGTGTTATTATCACAAATCCAATTCTCAAACATTTGTAGTCTGGGTGGAAAGGATCAGGTAGTCTTACCATGCTAACCGTCTTTGGAGGCTTTGCCCTTAGTACAATTCTCCGTTTACCCGTCCCCCAATCCTTGTCTTTCTTCGACCTTTTTCTCCCGACCTTCATGAAAACAAACATCTCAAAATTATCATTTTTCATTTGCTTTATCTCTTCTTCCAGTAGTTTAGCTTATTTGCTCAAGTAAGAGTCTATTAATGGAATCTCTATCAATCTCCTTAGAACCCATCTTGGCAAGGTCTTGAAAGCCTTCCTTTTCTACAAGTAAGAAATCCTACCTTCCCTCCTCTTAATCATGAACATCTTTAGACTTAAATGTATTTCCAACTGAAAATCTATTTCTCTGATTCTTTCTTGCTTGACCCTAATATGTTCTGAAATAATGGGGTCAGTTCTTCAGGTTCCTTCTATTTCACAAACCATTCCTCATTCTCCAACTCAAACATGTCTCCTTGAGTAGAGCCTTTCTTGAAATCATATGTCAAGGGATGCTCATCCACCTCATAGTACTCTGGCCCTGAATCATAGTCTACGAATTGCTCTTCAATTTCTTCCTCATCCACCAGATTCATCTTAGTAGTTTTCTCACCAGCTTCAGCAGTTGTGTCTTTCACTACCTCCTCACCAACCAAATCTTTATTCATGTTCAACCCCAAGTATATACATCTGGCCTCAACCACTTCCTCCACATTTCCCTCAACTCCTTCCCTTCTAGCCTTAGTTTCACTCACACCAATGTGTTTTTCACCTGAACCTCCTACAGTTGTAGCACCTGCACCACTAGAGCCCTCTCCTGCCTTGGATGAGTTACTCATATTTAGAAATGAGTATCTTGAAGTTTCCGTGAGATCATCTAACTCAGATTGAGTTAGCTGATTAGGCAGGCCGACAGGAACTTTCAGTTAATTCACCTCACTCAACAATCTCTTTATTAGGGCCTGTTGATCAACCATCATCCTAGTCATGCTCTCCAGCATCTCATTATTCTTCTTCTTTTTTAACTCCTAATTCGTCAGTTTAGTTTTAATCATACTTAACTTATTTGATAGAGATGAACTAAGATTCCTGATCACATCTTCATCTAAGTTTGCCCTTTCATCTCTCTTTTGAGGCTCGGTAAAAGTTTGATGTTTATGTTTGGATCTCCTTTGAGTCATCCTTTCTGCCTCACCCTAATCTGCTTTCTTCATAGACCTTTTCTCTTTTTCAACTCTCAAAGTCTCCTCACGTCATCAATTTCTTCTTCAAAGTCATATCCTTTTCCTTGGTGTATCTTTTTCTTTTCTTTATAGAATCCTCCTGTTTCACCTTATTTTCTTCAACATTCTTGTTTTCAGATTCTATCACCCTCCTTATGTAGTTCCATCTCATGGCTGGATACATATTCTCCTATAGATGAGTGATCCTTCCACTAAAGTCATGCCTGATTGCTGAGTAATCAGCAAATATCCTTGTATTCATTTGTACAAGTCTCTTTATCTCTCCATGATGTGGCTTGTTAGGGATCCAATCCTTTATATTCATCTGAATAAATCTAGGATAGAGAAGCGACTTCTCTTTCTTCAATGCCATAACATTTTCAGCCATACAGTCAAAAATAAACTTAATTATAAAGGCCTTTTGCCCTTTGTAGAAAATAAACATAGCCTTAGGCAAATCAAGATTGAACCCATCTGAACCTCCTTTCCTATGATCCAGGCACATATTAAAGACATGAGCTATGTATCTCCACTCGTTGGATAAGGAAGATTTCTTGATCTCTTTCCTAGTCCCAAAAGCAGGTCCCTCATAACCAATGCTTCTGAAAACCTCACATACCTTATGATCCAATAAATCAACCTCCTATCCACAATCCTCTTCATGTCTCAACACACGTGTAATACCCTCCACAGTAATAGAAATATTGTTCTCCAAAACTCTAGCTACAATCCTTTGAAGATTAGCACTGGTATCATACTGATCTCATCTCCAAAAGTCTCTGATATGAACATCGTATATACTCGGTGAATGAGAAATGGCATAAGTAATGGTTGAGTTCCTCAGCCACCAAATACATTCTCTGAATCCAACAGCTTTTGGATTATGCTCATCCAAAATAGCTGAAATGTTATTCCTCTCATCAAATTTTAAGTTGGCCATTTATCTGAAAAGAAATAGATAAAATAAGTTAGAATGATATAACAAGATAAATAAGAAAAAAGACAATTAAAAAGAATAAAATTAAAGTAAAATAGAATTAGTTTCTCTGGCCGAAACTGTAGTTTCGGCAAGCGAAAGTATAATTTTGGTAGATAGTCACTTGTAATGTTGGCCAGCCGAAAGAGTAATTTTTGCAAGCCGAAAGAGTAATTTCGGAAAGTACAACAAAACTAAATTCTGGCAAGCGAAACTGTCAACTTCGCAAAGACAGCATAACCTTACAGTTTCGCTGAAAACAAGTGAACTTTCGTTCAGTTTCGCAGAAAGCGTTAATAATTTTGCAAGATGAATCTCGACAGCAAATTCGCTAGCAAGCTTCTTGCTTATGCTAGGTTCACAAACAGTTTTGCTCAAACCTAGTTTGACCTTTCGTTCAGATGTAAATTCAGCAGCAATTTCGCTTAATGAAAGTGCATAATCACTGTTGAACATTCGTTCAATATGGATACTTTCACTGAGGTCAAAGAAACCAACACACTAAACAAAACAAATATAGTTTTTCTGGATGAAACTGCACTTTCACTGTAAGAGTCTAAAAACCTATTTCAACACAAAATTATTCTAAAATCACTCAAATCTTAAAGCACTTAAGTACTGATGATTAAAAAAGATTTCTAAACCAAAAACTAATCAATATCAATCAATTTCCATATAAAAAGCACTCAAACTTGATCCGGAATAGATGAAATAGTGATTTTGAACTAAACCAACCAAAAAACTCAGTCAATCAAGAGCACAATGGCTCTCATACCATTTTGTTGTTCCAAATGATCAAATAACAATACAATTGATTGACCAAATAATCAAAAACAACTAACAAACATTCATCATAATCACAAAATTATGATGTAAAATCAAATGTGTTCAATATTATTCAAAACAAAGGAAACACAAACAAAGAACAAAGGCTCAAAATGATTTCTATTGAATTCCAGTCACAAATACACAGTTGCAACAAACATATTTCGTATTAGGATTTTGCAAGATTAACCTTTAATGATAGAAACAATTCATTATATAGGAGACCAAGTATCATTGACAGTTTCGCTGGACAATTAAACTGTAAGGTCGTTGGCCAGTTTCTCCTGACGATGAAACATAGTTTCACCGGGTGAACCAGCATGCTGACTATGAGCGAAACTACAATTATTTTGCTGGGCAACAAAATACTCAAAATACAAAATTCAAACAAAGTAATTAGCATATATCTTATTACATTTAAACATAATATAAACACTAATCTAAGGTGTGTCCAACCTAATCTTGATCTTCAAGATAATATACTTTACTTTCATTTAAAACCGTTTTTTACTTTCATTTGCGATCATGCATTATACGTATAAATAGATAATCTTATTATTATCTTTCATCATCATTCGTTAACATTCGTTCATTCATCAACGTACATCGTCGTTATCATTAGTTTTCATTCATATCTTTCTTACCATACATTTTGTACATTTGATACATTCATCATTATCTTTCATTTTTCATCCAGACCAATGTCATGTGCTATACCCCAAACATCATGCACAAATGTTGGTATTGGACCGAAGTCTATAAATAGTCTTCTAACATCATGCACAAGTGCTAGCAGTAGTACCGGGGCAAGTGACAAGGGTCCCACACATCTGTTCAATCACAAGGATTAGACTCTTATGTGCATCCTCATAGGTTAGCTAAACCACAAACATTTGAGCTAATAACCCCTTAATGAGTTGTAACCTCCTTTCATATTGCTTTTAATACTTTTCATTCGTTCATTCATTCTCTCTTATGTTTCACTTTTCATCATCATTAATTTCCACTTTCATTACATAATACTTTACATTCATTGATAATAACATACCATGCAATGCCACAGAAATATACATAATAAGGAACATAAAGAAAACAAAACATAAACATACATAACAACATCATGCATAAAATCATCACTCATCATCAAACAACATCATATAATCATCATACATCATCCCCGTGAACATCCCAAGTCATAGCCTTAAACTTCCCTTTTCCCTAAAATTTCTTAAATAATCCTAAGTCCTTAGGCGCATGGGCACTATGTAGGCACATGAATCCTCAAGCACATGGGAACACTTAGGCGCATGGGAAACTTTCAGGAGCATGAGCACTATACGGGTGCATGGCCAACATTTAGTTATTTTGGGAAACATTCTAGGCGCATGGGCATAATGTCGGCACATGACTTTGGGCGTTTTGGGACACTTCGGCATTTTGGCACGTTTTCAGGCGCATGGATACTATTTGGGCACATGAATTTCAAGCGCATGGGAATTAGGCACATAGACTACTATTTAGGAGCATGGGTAGCTACTTAAAACTAAATCATCAAAATTCATTCCAAAATCAAAGTCTAACGTGTTCCAAGCTTAGTTCTATCATCCTAAGCCGCAAAACATGCTCATAACAAAAACATAACCACGAATCATCCAAAAACCTACACTCACCCATAATTTTCACACATATACATATGGGTATACACACCCAACATTATAAAAACTTTTAAAACTGCATATCTAGCCCCAAAATCAGTTAAACATGCAAAGATGGGGTTCTAGAACTCACCTTTGGCAATCTTTTGAATAGTCTTCTTCAAACCCGAATGCACTTAGAGTTCAAACACCTAAAACCACCAAAATACACAAATGAAAACATACAAACACATATTAGGATGCACCCTCGGCTAAAACCAATCAAGAACACTTAAAAACACCAAATTCTTGCCTTGATTTTCAACTTCTTCTTGATCTTCTTTCAAAATCTGAGAGTTTTCTGCTTTCTCTCTCTAAAACCATAGAGAAAAGCAATGTGCAAGGTGATATGGGCGACCATATCACCTTTTGTACAAACTATATTATTATTTGTACTTTTTACACATTTAACCCTTCACTTGGGTAAAATTGCATTTCTTTCTTTTATTTCCTTTTCGTTAAATTTTCGGGTTTTACAAGTCCACCCCCTTATAGAGGTTTCGTCCCCAAAACTAGTTATTCCTTGAACAGATGTGGGTAATGCTATCTCATCTTTTCTTCTGTCTCCCACGTAGACTCAGATCTCTTTCTATGTTTCCATTATACTCATACCAAGGGAACCACTATATTTCAATTTTTTTTCCTTCTAATCAATGATTGCCACTGGTTGCTCCACATAATTAAATCGCTCGTCTACCTCAATGTCCTCCAGTGGTACAGCTATATCTTCATAAGCTAAACACTTCCACAGATAAGACACATAGAATGTCAGGTGAATTCCACTTAACTCATTGGGTAGTTCAAATCTATAGGCCACCTCTCCTACTTGAGCAACGATTCGGAAAGGCGCTATATACCTCAGGCTCAAATTGGCCCGCTTTTTGAACCAAATAATACCCTTCCAAGGTGAGATCTTCAGCATAACTCTATCACCCACCTTGAACTCAATCGGTCTACATCTTTTGTCGACATACGACTTCTTCCTATCTTTAGTTACCTTAATAAAGGCTTTGATCTTTTCAAGTTTGTTGGATCAAGAAGAAGGCTGGTGCAACCAAAACCAAACCACTTAGAAAAATTTTGGTGCAACTTACAAAGGCTTCCGAAGCTAAGTGTGGAACT
>BJCM01084391.1:0-13380 GCA_018326385.1 Flaveria bidentis
ACTACTATTATTATTATTACTATTATTATTATTATTATTATTACTATTATTATTACTACTATTATTATTATTACTATTATTATTATTATTATTATTACTATTATTATTATTATTATTATTATTATTATATTATTATTATTATTATTATTATTATTATTATTATTATTATCTATATCATTATTGTTTTTTACTGACTTTAATTTTTAAAGAAAAGAGACAAAACAAACACCGAAAAGTTGGTTCCGTCCGTAACAAGTAAGTTGTAAACTTGTGCTTCATAACTCTGAAAATAGATCGGGTAAATATCAATAATTTAAACGTAGTACCTATAACAATAAATATTTTTGAGACCTACCAGTGAGGCTGAAGGGTTTTTTTTAATGTTTTCTAATAAAATTACACAATCCCGTAACAAAAAAAATAGTCTTTTTATTGTGGGATCAAAGCTGTGGCAGATCCGAAAATTTATTTGATAGAAGTCACAACTTTTAAACACTCCAATTATATGGTTGTGAATATAAAACTTGTCGGGTCGGGTCGAACGGGTCAAGTTGGTCATATTATAAAAAAATAGATACAATAAAAAATCATTATTAGAATGTAAAAGACACAAATTATATAAGTGATGGCTTTTACAATTTTAATAAAACATGATATGGTTGTTTCATACAAGTTTTATATTTTTTGAAAATATTGCATTACATCTTGTAAGAAGGTTAGTGAAAGATTTTTTTTTTCAATATAACAAATGCAAAAATCATTTATTTATTTATCACTCATACGATTACGCAACTCTGTTTGTAAACATTAATATTTATATTTTGTTTGAAGCATATATGTACAAGATACAATGTTACTTTAATTATATTTAATAAGATTTTTTTTAGAAATCCGTTAAAGGTCAACGCTTGTTAAATGCAATCATTAATAACAATTATGAGGTAATTAAGCTGCAGCTATTGTTATCTATTAATAATATTATTATATTACTATTATTATTGATATGGTTTTGGTCTTTGGCCCCTGTTATAAATTCTAATTGTCACATTGGGCACCAAAACAAATATGTTTTTGAGGTACTTGCAAGATGCAAAGTTGTATTTTTTTTAATTGTCTTTTAGGCCGGTAGCTCAATTTTTTTAGAAGCTTTGGGTTTAAATTCTCACATGAGTTGTTTAGGTTTGTGTGAGTCGCCTCTAGAAATTTTTAATTGTTTGACTTAATAACTAAATAAGCATATACTATTATGACTAAATGACTTAATAACTGAAATATTTTGCTAATGGCCTCTGGGTCCGATGACATGAGGTTAATGGGTTGAGCTTGTGATTTTTTTAAGTATCATATTTAAACCCGACTTAAGAGGGTTTTACAGTAGTGAATTTTCTTATCGATAATGTTTCAGGATGAGTCAGACCTGAACCATTAAATTAATATGGATGGTTGACATCACATATTAAAATATTCACTCTAATATTATTGGGAATATCTTCAAACGCCGTTAAAAAATACACATATGCTATAATGACAAGATGATTAGTCTTTAGTTAATTACGTGTGGACCTTTAATTATGGGTTTGGGGTGATTATGCTAGCGGCTAGCCTTGTTTTTGGCCCAAACGTAATTGGGTTTCGGAGTTGCATCTCAAAGTAGTCAACCATTCCACACCATAGTCAACAAGTTTATGGTCAATGTTTTCGTCTATAGCCAACGAGTTTATGGTCAATGTTTTCGTCTTTATTTTTATGTTTTCAAGAATTTAGGACTATATGTTTGTCATATATTCTATACATCGTATTTTATTATTTTTAATGTACTAAATCATTCTTCAAGAGCAAGTAAATAGTTATTTAAACAAAACATTTTAGAAAGTAAAAGACTCAAACATGTTCTAGAGTGAAAGTAAAGGCAGAAATTTGTGAAGATGGGCTTGTTTTTCATTTTCAAATATAAATTTTATGGGGAATGAGCGACATATGTTGGGAGTAAGAAATTTATCACATCCAAAGAATTGTAAATTTTAACAGTTTCATATTGTTTAGGAAGAAGTAATATACTTAAACATAGACCTATAGTCAGTACTTGGCTTCAACACTAAAATGAGACATTGTAGGGTTTATGTTACACATTAAAGGTAAAGCTATGTGTACAAACCAACCACCGCAATCATCATTGGTGCAATAAACAATAGGAGTAAGAGGGCTTGCATAAATGGGGTCACGGTCAAGAGTGCTGTGAGGCTGTGAGCGTATCGAAAATCATTTCGAGTGTCATAATATGAACATCTTTGGGTCATGCAAGTGTAAACACACCTATTGAACACGTAAATGAAAGGCATGCACTAAACTTTGTAAATCTGTACGGTTTGAATATGTAGATCACCCCGAGATGCAGTAATCTCCTCTACGTATTATCATTGACAAATAAATAAGCCACATGAACCGTGACAACAAAACCCAAACTATCAAATCGTAATGCTGATAGGGTCATTTATGAAAATTAATTTTCCTAAATTTCATATGTTCTTTTCTTAGTGATGAGTTTTCTTTGAACATATTATTATTATCAAGCTAGCTACTTTACTATTATCCACCTATTTTTACAACCATACTATATATAAAGGACAATCTAAATAAATATTAATACAAGTAAGAGTATGTGGGATGCATACTTGCATACTATTATAAATTCTGGCACCACAATCCTGAGGACGGAAGGGGTAGCTAGCGATAAGGCCGGGGTTATAGGGCCATTGTCCGCGACAAGGTCTAAGAGCCTCATGAGGGTCTTACAGCTCTATTAGCAAGTGATGCCCATGACAATAATTATACTATCAGCATGACTAGTGTTAATCTAAACTATCTACAACTCTTATCGACAGTCATTAAGTTGTTAGTATAACTGAACATAAGCAACAACTTGGACGAACTGAGTTACTGCTGATAGGCTAATCACCGATAATAACTTAATCACTACTGAATGAGTGAATGAGTTCCTATCAAACAATTTCTTGGTAATCGATAATTCTCTACATTTTAAAGGCAAATGACTTATTATTTCACAAAAAACTTGTGTCGTTTCAATCAAACATTACGATAGCTCCTCAATTATAAAAATGGAAGTGTTTGATTTGTTGTACATATGTTTTTGGTGCAATGTTCATGTTCCTCTATGGAATATCACACAATTATACTTTAATATGAGAGTGCTATTTTCGTGAGTGAGATGTGTGTTCAAGCTATTCCAAATTACAAAACGTACAACTAATAGTCGTAATTTCTTTATCTTTACATGCTTCCAAGAAATGTCAATGTCGAGTCACAATGGAAATGTTTATTGAGTTTTCGTTTTCTACAAGAATTGTTAGATGGATATATTCTCCTTGGACAAGTTTGTGCCAGACATCAAACATGTAAATAATAGGTACTGATGTTCATTTGGATGGTTTGATGGAAACTAATCCAATTATGATATGTAGAGCTGTTTGCACCTCTCATTTCGCCAACAACTTACAAAGAGTGTATTATCAGCGGCGTGTATTATTGTATTAATAATTAATTGCAGTTTGTTTATGCATTAGACTTCAACATATAATTTGATGAACCTTGTAAAGCTAGACATAATGTTGCAATTGATCGAACGACTTAAATACAACTACTTTATACACAGCATAAGGCTCTATAGCATACGCTAACACCCCAGATAGTGCTATTCGACGTGGAGGCATTAATGGCGTTTCACACCACCCTTGGCCCGGCGCTAAGGGGTGTTAAAACCCTCTTGATGAACTTGTTAAGGAGTGGGCTACAAGGTGGTATGTCTTTTAATTTATATAAGAAGAATATGTTTTATAAGACGTAGAGAATTGAATTTTTTTTACGCAAAGGAACCTTAAATTGGACGAGAAAAATGAAGATCTAACGTGCATTGTTTTATTTTTTAAAATTTTATTTTAGTTTTTGTTTTCAAGCCGGATATGTTTTGTTTTCAGTATATTAATTATATAGTTGTTTTTTGTTTTTAGAATACATTATTTAGCTTTATTTATCTATTTATTTTATAAAGTTTATTAACATTAATACTATTAAATAAATTTAATCAATAATATTTGAGTAAAGAAAATGGGTGAAAATGTATCTTAATTTTATTTTAATTTACAATATTGTTTATTCCTATACTTATACTAAATGTGTAATGTTAAAATAACATAAAAAAATGGGTGATGTGGAGTTAACTGTGGTAAATTTCATTAGGGCGAGGTGGAGTGAAACATAGTAATTAAAGAGGATGATGTGTATTACGTGGAGTTAAAGTGTGTTAAGGTACACCTAATGGTCTTATAATCAATGGTGTATTAACAATTACAAACATGCTAATTTAAAAAATATATATTTTGTGATATAATTTTTATAAAAGGTAAATGACCTATATAAAATTATTTCATTAAAAAAAGCTTGTAAACCTAGATTTAAGAATAAAAAAATGTAACATTTGCAGAAAGTAATTATTATAAGAAAAACAGATACACCATTTTTGTATCTATGTGAGTATAGTAAAAGACTGTCAAATTTCATATTTACAGGAAGGAGAAAACGTAGAAAGAAACCAAACACATAGATACAAATGCTAGAATATTAAGATGAGGTAAAATGTCACTTCATATTTGTATTCTTTTGACTCATTGGAGTCAATTGTTGCATTATTGTGCCTTCATCGTTCCTTGGATCAATTGAAGTCATATCCTCTTATGGAACCCACTTCTTTTTATATGCATCACAATGGCTCAAGAAGATGAACCCGTGTGTTAAACCAATAAAACCAAACATACACTCGTGTGCTTGCATATGCATATACGTTGATGTCTCGAAGGTTAGATGATGGGCTGCCTATGGTTCTTAGCGATCCTATGTTATGTGTTGTCAATTTATTGCTATAATATTGAATTATTATTAGTCGTTAGGTTCATCTACTAGATGTTTCTTTTAAGCAATTCTGCAATTGAAACTTTAATGTGTGGTAGTAGATTGGACAACTAGCTTTGTTGTTTATGTAACAATGAAACCAAACATCTATGTATTTTAATAAAAAAGATTTTGATTTGTCATTTGTTACAATTTTAGACATCCTAAACTTTTTTTTCTCGCTTTTCTCTCCTATTAAAAATTTACATTAACTACCAATTATATTATTTATTTTTTAGATTAAAATAGTTTTTTTAATAAATTAAGAAAGGGCTAATTTTATAAATGCAATATCCAAAAAACATTTTTTATATAACATAATTAATTTTTCTAAAATATCAATTTTTTTCAAAAATAAAAAATATTTAAAAAGCGGTGTTTTTAAAAAATAAATTTTTATGAACCATAATAATTAAAATTCGAAGTTATTATAAGTGTTTTTTATAGAATGACATTTTCTTAAAACGGTTTGATTTTGAAGAAAATGTTTTAATTTTTTAATAAAAGAAACTAAAGTAGTTTAAAGAAAATTATATAATTGATTTATTACTTAGGATCATTGCTTATAGGTAAGTTTAATCATCTCTTATCTCAAATTATATTTTTATAATTACTAATTTTTCATTACCAACTATTTAATATTTTATTTATTTAATTCGTGTATATACGATATACTAACCTAGTAAGAAAATAAACCAGAAATTAAAATCATTTTTTAACCTATTAAATGGTGAAAACATTTCACTCAAATTTAGCTAACGCTCCAATTTGAACTAACCCACCATAAATAAACCTATTCGTTTGCTATGCATATATGTTTTGCAAATGCGTTAGAAACAGACGTTTGTGACATAATTACGTCAAAAATATTCAATAGGAAAAACCTCATTGTATACCTATATAATTATAGGATTAGAATACCTATTAAAAGGTGAATAACTCTGTAGAGACAATAAAAAGAGTTGTAGTGATTTTAATATATCACTTCGTAAACTTGATTACTATTATGTGGAGTTATCTCATATTTATGTAGAAATCATTTCTTTAACATGTTTTACTTGAAAAACTAGTATCAACTAAAAATAATATTTATAAGTAGATAACTGTTTTTATCATATAATGTGTGCTTTTAAGTTATTTTTTGAGACATGTCCGGTCATGACTTTTTAATAATTATCATGTTAACTTTTGGTGTTGTAACATTTGAGCATCAACAACGCTCTATCGTTATGCATCGTCACATCACCACTGCTTGAAAACTTCCCCACGAACTTCACTTCCTGCCCCGGCTACGGACCACATATCTTTCTTTATCCTTTCCTCTTACAAAACCGTCATGGCCTGCCAGCGAAGGTTCAATCTATCTCCCATCTTTGTGGGGTCCTAACCAGATGGTCTTATGGTCATGAGTTTTACACTAAAAAGTTTTATGAGACCGGGTAAAAAGTGTATTGTAATGAATTAAAAAGAGATACAATGAAGGAATCTAATCATCTTGGTTAACTACTAAGTTAATGGAGGACCCAAAGACACACGTGAAATGCTATGAGAATGACTCCATTATCTTTATCTCTTTGTTCCTTTTTTTTATTTGAATTTTAGTATATTCTTGTAATAATTGTACAGTCAAAGATTATTGATGATGATTTATGAACAAACAAATATCCTCAAATGAGTGACAGGGTCCAAGTAGTCCAGTCCCATTATGTGTTATGTGTAGATTCTTTCATTTAAAAAGCAAAAGTTTCAACTTTTTGAGAAAATAACAAACACATATATACACATATATACATATGTTTCTTTTTAGTATGATTAATAATATATTAGGTATCTGTTAATTGTAGGATTTAAACTTTAACCTGGTTGTAATTATTAAAATTAAGATCTATCACTAGGTTGGTGCTAAAACTGATATTATTCTTATAATACTCTATTAGAAGATTGAAAGTGAAACAAGAATTTAAGCAAAAAATCAACCCTACACAGATGGGGAACTCTTGTGAAGACTAATCAAGGTCAAGTAGTTAACATCATTATCCAAGTGACTGTAAGAGGTACGTGGTCGATAATGACATTAATAAATAGTCCGAGAGTTGTTAATCGCCTTGTTGTTCATATATTTTTGACGTGTTTTTTTTATTATATTATGATCTCAAATATTAACAATATTTTAGAAAAATTATATTCTCTAATGGTAAAAAGCCTACGAATAAGATGTCATCTTTAATAAATTTAAATAATCATTTTTTAGTAGTAAGATATTTCAAATCAAACCATAAAACGATTCTCAACTTATATACTCGTTCTAAGAGAGAATTTTATTTTCATTCAACTAACAAGATATATATTTTTGCATCGCGTATGATAGACTTTAAAGTAACTATGTTTGACAAACATTCAACGATGTCACATCGTTCTCTTCCCAAACTATTAAAAATAATGAATTTGATTATAAAACACTAGTGTCACTTAACAAAGTACTCAAAATACCAAAATTAAATGACTGTAAACACATTTTTATTTATATCTATTCAAATCGATAAAAGTCACAATCCGAACTACCAAAAATAAGTTTTTACCAAATTCTTCACAATTCCCTCTGCTAGTATGGTAGTACCACCCGAAATCCTTACCCAAAGCCGCTCCTAGAACCACCAGTGGTGGTGTTACCAAAGTATTAGATTTACCCGAAACCTTTTACCGAAGGTGCCTTTAGCACCCTAAGACCATCGCGTATGGTACGTTATCCCGCGTAGCCTCGATCTCTCTATCACGTCACACTCTTTTAATGTCACATGGAGCCCCCGCTACTCACCCCGTTGGTACACACGATGTCATAGCACAAATTTATTTAACTTGGCACAAATTTGTGAAAGTTAATTTTAAAGAAGTAATGAAAGGCTGTCCACACACTAAAGATCACTCTGTCACACATATCTTCAATTATTTACAAAACCTACCCTCGTTATATTCTTGTCTGTCAGAGTTCATGCCTTCGAATTCAAATGTTTTTTTTGGCTTCTGACACAATTTTTCGTAGTTAGCTCAGGGGTTTCGTACACGCTTTTTAATGAAATGATTTCTACATAACATGATTTATTCACTAATGATAACAAACTTTTTTATAATAATTTTGCTCTTTGTATAGTTGTAGATGTATATATGAGAAATATATAAAGATATAAATTTTAAAAATTATATATATATATATATATATATCCAGAACATGTTATGTACAAATGTCATCTTTTTTCGGTTAAAAGCACCCTCCACCAACCCCATTTAGTAACACCTCGTAAAGGAAAACTGAATAAATTTGTTTAATCCTAAAATGGATATTTATATCATAATAGTTATTGTGTGCATGCTGTGCCTTGTATGTATTGCAATGTAATTTGTATGAATAAATTTCACTGGTGCATAATAAGGTCTCATATACATTTCTTATATTTTCAATCGACTACAATCGGCATGATGAGATCCAATTCTAAACTTACATGACAGAATTAATATGTGACTTGAGATTTTGTAGAAAATGCGTTTGAGAGCTTTGTAATGGGAATAAATGGGTGATAACACAAACAAAGATGTATGTATGACACATATGTCATGACATTTAATTTACTTTCTAAGTTGTAGAAAAATAAGTAGTTTTATGATTATTCATGGATAAATGATTTATTATTTCATACTACACGCTTTACATTTCATCATGTAATATTATTATCAATCATATATATAATAGTTTTGTGGAAATGAGGACGTACCCATACCCTATATAATTAATAATGTATCAACTTTCCCTGTTTGACCTTCTCCTCACGTTACCTTTTTTTTCTGAGCTTGGAGCATTCCTCACCAATCCACTTTCCCTGTTTATTTTCTCTATTTTAGTTACTTCATTTACTTGCACTACTAGTCCATTACTACTACACTATTCTCTCATGAATCATCATTTATTATATAGCGTCACTAGAGTTAGTAGTTTGATAATAAAAAAAGTTAAATACTTTTTAAAAACTATTTAGGTTTAGATCTGATTAAAAGTAGTTTACGGTGCTCAAAATAAGGCATTGCTATTAGAAAAGAAAATATAAGGCCTATGTATAAATACATGTATATCCTACAACTAGGTTAATATCTCATGTATTACACAAGTTTAATAAATACATTAAAGAATATCAAATCAGTCTACATATAAAGAATACGTGAAAGTCCTTTAACTTGTAATTAAGGATATATATACTTGTGATTAATCTTAATTTAGTATATCAAAGTCAGTCTACATGTAAAGAATACGTGAAAAAAATCATTAAACTAACTTTTGAACATCAATGTCCTTTAACTTGTAAGAATATATATACTTGTGATTTCTATAAGTAATGAATTTTTAACTCCTAAATATAATAAAATTTGATAAAGTAACATTAAAAAATTTCATAATTAAAGAACTAAACTTATAATTTTTTTACTTTGACCAGTTTAAAAGTTACAAAAGTTATTATTTTAATAAAAAATTGAAACCACGTGCACTTTTGATGGACTTTTAGACTTAACATATAAAATTAGTTTGATGATTTATTTTATATGTTGATGGACTTTTATATACTAAAATTAGATTTAGTGACGTTTAATGAAAAAAACAAAATAAGTGTTTCTTTATGGTATTAAATATTTTAAAATATATTAAAATTTTATTAAATCAGACGACATCAATTCACGATAACGGGTTTACCTTAAACTAAAATATTACTAATCAAAATTGATAGATATTATTGGGAACTTTTTAAAATATCCACAAAATTTTAAATATTAACAATATCAGACATTTATATTTTCAAAAAATTCGGATTATTCAGATATAAAAAGTATACTTTTTTGTTTCCAGTATTCTATTTCCCTGCACTTCAAAGTTCAAATCCACATTCAAGCATCCGACCTAAAATCAGCTAAAATTTCAAAATAATTAGTAAGATAAAAATTCTTTTATTATGGTTAAATTTAGGAAACCCATCAAACTTATTAATATTATTATTTTACTTCATGAATAATATTTTCATAATCATATATACATCCTTTAGTTTAAACTTCCAATCACACGGAATCACATATATATTTAACCATGGGTGGTCCTGTGGTTGGGCGACCGCCTAGGAGCTGATCTTCTCAAGAGCCTGAAATTTTTTTAAAAATTTTATATTATATATGTATGTTTATATACTATTAAAAACAACTATAGGTTTTTAACAAACTAATTAACAAGCCTAATAGCTATTTATTATTTTGACTTATTAAAACTTAGGGCTTATTAACATTTTAATTAGTTTAGTCCACTACCATATATCAAGTCTAAACTCATTTCAAATGCTAGACGAGTCTAACGAGTAGCGTAACTAAATTAGATTTGTTTTGCTATAATACTTTTGTTTATTAGCATAACAATTATTATCGTATTATAGATTGTTTACATATAGATTACTGACTTTATATTATAAAGACTTATTTTTTCTATTCGTCCAGGACCCAAAATTTTTAAGTACTCTCGGGACCGGCCCTATAATTTAACCAAATTTATAAAAAATTAAGAGCATATATAGATGATAAATCAAGTATGTACGGGCATGTATGTTATATGTATTAAATTAAGAAAAGTAATTAAAAGAAAAGAGATGGGACCAAGAGGCCATTCCGCCAGTTTAAAAGGCAACAAACATTGCTTTAAAATGGATTTGAGATAATATTTGTGGTTTGTGCACATGGTGGGACGATTTTCTTTGCTATCAAAAGCGATGGCAACCTCGATGATGACTTATCGAACCCTCATGGTCCCTACCACCACCACCATCACCTCCGACGCACCACCGTACGCCACCACCGTCTCGATCTATTGAAGTTTCCATTTCTAATCATGCCTCCATTTAGTAATGTCAGTTCAACTAGTCTTTTCTATAAATCGACTTGGGCACATTCACCCCACCTAAAATAATTCAGGACACCAAATTCAATTGTTTTAATTGCTTAAAGTCTTAAATAAATTTTAACTCTTAATATGGTTAATCAAGTTTTAATAATTGAAATGAAATCAAAAGGGTGTATTGCAACTGTGTAGGGTGATTAGAGTATTCGCGGAGTATTGATTAACAAAGCAACTTTACCCGATTTAAACCAAGAAATTCAAAAAAGAAAATAAGCTTTATTTGTTATCGGATAATTTACCTTCAAATTCAAAAGAAGAATATTCTGATGGTAAGATGTTTTTTTTCTACTAAAAAAATTAAGGATTCAAATCCAACAAGATGTGAATATGTATGGTTTGAAGAGGATTCATATAGAATATAGAATGGTGTTTGAGTGAATGTGAGGTTTAATATATAAGGTTTAGTGTTACAATGCATCATGCGCGCCTATGAACCCCATATCACACCCCATAGAGGTGGTGTTAAGGCGTGATAGGAGTCCCACCTAATATGGTCATACCACATTACAAATGGTCTAGTTGTTGTTTCACTCCTTGTGAAAAAAATTAACAAATTCATTTATTTAGTCATTTATAACGTATGAGCACTATTTTACTTATGCCTTTTATAGTTAGAGGTTCTTTTCAACTTTAGATTTTTGTTATTTAGCTCCTAATTTAAGTCACATCATGGGGGTTGTTAATTATTCAAATCATTACTAACAAACATATTAATTATTGCATAAGTGACTTGAGAAAGTTTCGAGGAGGATTCCACTGGCTATCTATGACAAAAAGCATGATATTATCACAAATCCAATGTCATTAGGAAGTCAAAATTTTCTGTTTATGGACCTTTCTTCTTGTAGGTTGTTGATGTTACACACACAAACGTACAAAGAGTGATTAAGTTAAAATGATTTCTCTTTTCGTAGAAATAATTCACGACTTAACGTAATTATCTTAAAGTGTAATCGAATAAGATTAGCGAGGATTTTCTTCATTTTCTAGGTTAGAAACCGTGTATTACATATCTAGGTTAGAAACCGTGTATTACACATATTGAAATAAAACACACTCAATAATTTTTAATAAAAATTTAGGATTATAAAAAAATATTATCAAATAACATATGATTAAAACAATATTATTCAATCGTTATTTATAACACAATTTGTCGTTCAACAAAATTATATAAATAAAAAAAACTAAATTGTTTCTCAGTTTTCTGTTTTACATAATACAAACTTAAAACTTCTTCATTATCAATGTACATCTCTTCTCCCTTCTAATTTCTAAACTACCGTTGAGCATCACATTGTTGGCTGCCTCGGCCACAAAACCGCCTCATTTAGACTGCTAATTTTTTTTTATCCCTAATCATTAAAACAAGCTTGAGCCCTAATCAATGATGTAAGACATTAAAGAAAATGTTAGAAAAAAAAGAGTTGAGTTTTATGACATGTAGGGATTCATTGTGCATGTGCACGTGTTAATGAGAAAGAAAAGAGAGAGAATTTACGGTATTTATAACTAGTGTATATACACATGTAATTTGGTTCTCCCCCAGATACATTAATGACAAAAAACATGAAAGTGATCGGACCGATGACAACTTAACATGCCAAGGTATAGCATGGACCATTTTTAGGGCTATGGACCAATTATCTTTTAATGTTGGATGATATTTGCGTCGAAAAAATATTAATGGTAAAACAGTTCGAATGTATTATGTTGGTACATACAATTATACTCTATGAATTGAAAGCAATATGTTATAAGCGAGAACTTACTGTCAAGTTGGGGGGAGTCTCACTCAACTTTGGACCATTAAAGTTTTTTGTCTAGTTTTTTTAAAAAGAAAGTGAAAACAAAATATATAATATTTGTGTTCTATTGTTTTTATAAAAAAAGTGGAAGCAATATTCTTTAATAATCTTTCTTTCTTGTTTTCCTTCTATATCGGAAAGTGAAAAAGTTATTATACTATAGAATGCACTTACTACTTAGACTATCGAGCCGAGCCATGGGCGCTCTATGTAGGGCTGTAAACGAGTCGAGCCGAGACGAGCCATGATGGGTTCAAGCTCGAGCTCGAAGCTTATCGAGCCGAGCCGAGCCGGCTCGAAAATTTTAACGAGCTCAAAACACCGGCTTGAGTTCGGCTCGTGAAAAGTTCGAGCCTGCTCGTGGCTCGTTCGAGCCGACTCGATTTAAATATTTTCTTTTTAATTTTTCACATTAATTTATATGAAAACACAAAAAATATATATTAGGTTTTTATATTTTGTTGGGTACTCCGTACTTATGGGAACAAAGATTATTATTTTGAATATAAACAATTACTATCAAGTTATATATTTTTAAACAAAATACTTAATGTTTTTAAAAAGAATCCATTTTTATTTTTAAAAAAATATTTTTAAAATCCTAATAAAAAATAATAATCATAATAATAGTAG